>JACCIC010000136.1:1417500-1558165 GCA_018907035.1 Sycobia sp. Sy_11 | reverse complement strand
TTATACACCAATTTTTAAGTAGTTAATATGCAGGTAATCAAAAGCAGGATTGTATTCAAAAGCTGAGCAAATTTTAAAGTTGCAGTCCTTAATTCGGCAATATTAGATGCAACTGTGTCTTGTTGTAAAAGTTCAAATTCAGTTTGTTGAGTAACAGTAGAAGCTCGACGCAGAGCTATGGACTGTCTTTCTCGAACACCTCTAAAATTACTCTGATTAGTAGTCTCATATAATCGTAATGTAGACTGTCGTCTAGCATGTCTAGTATTCCTACTAAGAGAACTTTTCAACGATCTGAGCATGATATTTTGAATTAAAAAACAATTAATCAGCAAATTTATGTAAATTAGGTAAGAAGCACAAATTTCTAGAAAAATATCGACGTTGGCTTGGTTATATGTAGATTAAACTTCGCCAAACCTTTTATATGTGATCCAAGGACATGTTCGCCACCAACGGTGAATACCAAAGTTAAGCATTTAATAGAGCGAAACAACTTGCCGTGCACTTGAAATCGTTTAAAAGTATTACCCGCGAACTTAATATTATCAAAATCACTCGAATTTGAATTTTCATCAGTGCTGATTATAAATGATATTTTTCTATACTTATTTAAACACTTTAATAGTTAGAAATTTGGTTTATTTCAAAGAAATGCAGTACAATATTCTAAAAAAATCCCTGGTTAAAATAGAATTTCGAATTTATTCGAATATATTTATTACTTCTGCGAGCAAAGCTTTTATAAGATTTGGAACTTCCGACTTGTTGTTTGATCAAGGGGATAAAAGTTTTCAACAGCATTTATAAAAATATTAAACGATTATTTGACGTATTATTATATGTTATAGCCATCTTCATTATAGTAATAATCATTTCTAAAAAATTGCGCAGCATATTTCGTCTTAATCCCAACAAAAACTAACTGTAACACATTCAATTAACTTATTTATTAATTTAATAAAGATCATGTAAATAAAGAAAATGTTTGAGTACTGTTATTATTTCTGTTATCTTCAAGAATATGTGCACAAAAAATTCTGCATTCTTAAGTAATGTACAACTTATTTATACGAAAAAAAATATTTCTCAAAACGAAATTGTTTGTCTGAAATACATATATAACTTCTATCTTCCAAATATTTGGAAGAAAAAATGTATTTTTTATAGTTTATTTATATTAATTATAAATTTACATATTTTAAATAAAGTGCTTTGTTTCCTCTTTTTAAATATTTATTTAAAATAATAAAATATTTAATGAGTAACACTTTATTTTGTAATGCATATTTACTATTTAAGTATTTAGTACTAAAGCATATATTTAATATAAATATATATTTAACTATGACAATTTAATCAATATAATGTAAGAAAATCTACGTTCGGTTTCAGAAATTAACTTCACCTAGTTGTACAGTTTGCCAAATCCATCAGAATTGAAAAATCTTGAAATCCATTTTTGAATGATAGAAAAGTTATTGGAGTCACCAGTTTAATACAATTGAAAACAACAATATTTAAAACGAAATCTCATTTTTTGACACGTAGCACTTTTTTAAAATAAAATTTTCAATCACCACCCTGTACTGACAAAACCCATCGGATAATTTTAAAAAACCAAAGAAATAGGTTTGTTTTAGATTCGAAAAAAAAGAACTACACATTGATCAAACTGATGTAGTAGAAAATTTAATATATATAAAGAAAAAAGTATAAATTCATAGAAGTAGTAGAATCGCTAATGGAATTAATAGCCAAAATAAATATATCAATTTTTATAAATATAAATTAACATTAAAATTTGAATTTGAAATTTTGTCATGATTTAAATAGGTTAAATAAATAATTGTTTTAAGGAAGTTGTACTTGTTGACGTATCAAAGAGGGGGCCCCAATAAAATGAACTTTAATTTGTTTGCTTAAATAATTAATAATTTACAAATGTATATTAGCAAAAAAAAACAAACACAATTTATATTGGATACCACTTGTAACAATTTATATTGAAATTTACATTTTTGGTAATATTAAATGGTATATATAGATATATGTTAATTTAAATAATTTTAATTATTTTTTAAAATTAATTTTTTTTAAATAAAAATCGATAAGACCGCAACTCTACATATATACTGAAAAACCCCTTATAATATTAAAATTATTTGATTTATGTTTGATAATTCAATAAGCAAGGGAAAAATCTGTAAATTGTGGACTTTAAACCCTTTTCAAAATTTATTTGGTTATTTTGATGCTTTTATTTTATATTTATAACATTCTGTATAATTTATGTTTCAAAATAATTATACAATTTTCTTCTTGCACAGAAAAAAATTGAATATTCAAAAAAATATCAAATTATTCTTATATTTGTTTTTCACAAATTATTTTTAGTATGATTTGGCATACAACCATCTTGTAGAAGAAGACAGAGAGAGAGAGAGCATTTTTCACGTGAAAAAATTCAAAAATATACAAAAATCAAAAGATATCCATGAGATGGTGAGAGTAGTGTCAGATTAACCTGAAGAACAAAACAGGTAATACCGACTAATGTCACACCTTCTTTGGGATACGAATCCCAAAGCTGGATATGAACATTCACTCGAGCTGGCCTGGTATTAATACTTTAAGCCAACTACATTGAGTTGATGTTCGTGACGTTCAAGGAGCCACCTAGTGGCCGCTGGTGAAACTGACCACTGAAACTGTTAACTTAATTTATTGTTAAAAGTAAAATGATTTTGAAGAAAAAACATAGCCTATGTCCTTCCTAAGATAATACAGAATCTATATGTCAAATTTCAGAACAATCGGTTCAATAGCTTTTTTGGTTATCGGGTACAAGCAAAAAACACGCTTTGTCTTTATAAATTAGTATGATATGATATGAAATATGATATGATATGATATGATATGATATAATATGATATGATATAATTATAATATAATACAAAATATATAATGTATCTATAATAATTATATGTAAATATAATTACATAAACATATACAACAATAAAATATAAATATAATTGTATTAGAAGCGTCCTCCTCGTACATCTAGAGATCGCATACGATTGCAGAAATTTTTCTATTTATATATATATATACTTTAATAATAATAAAATAATCCTTTTAAATATTCGAATAAATATTTTTTTATGTAACCGTTAATTTTTTAATGAAAAAGAGAGAATTAGAAATAAACTTAAGTAGCAATAAAAATTTGTGTTCTGTAATTATTCCTCACAACCATATCCCAATCCGGGGAAGCGATCGGTCCTCCTTTTAGGTGAGAACTATGCATGCCCCATAAACCTTGCACATCCCACTAAGGAATAAGGTTTTTAGACAGATTAGGAAAATAAGTTGGAGGGCCGAGGTAGGTGTAAACTATTTCCCTCAAAGGAAATAGTTTTCATCTGAGTAAAGCCATTGGCCTCCAGCTTATCTAAAAAAGAGTAGGTTTTATTAGTAGATGTAGGGAGAGTAAATATAACTTCTTTAGGGACAGGGCCCGAAATAGTGGAGAAAACTCTTGGCTCAAAAGGGCAGCGCATAGTTCTAATGCATCTTGTGTACCAGAAGAATTCACTTCGAACGTCACATATACAAATAGAGATGATTTTTTAGAAATACTTTGATTAAAGCAATAGATAGCTTACGGATACATTATGTTAGACTAACAAAACTAGAAATTTATATAAACAATTCCAGTTTTTTTGTAAGATAATTATCTAATAAAATAATGAACATTGCACTAAACAGTGAAACAAAGGCTAAATGCAAATGAATCAATTTTAAGTGTATTATTGTAATCCAACAAATATTCATTTAAAATCTATTTATTTGAAAATAAAACATACATATTTCAAAGAACGAATATTTGTAATTTTGAAAGAATCGTTTATTTTAAATAAACAGTTTGAAGGCCAAAAAAATCTTTGTTACGTTACAAATGCTTTTGAATGATTAGAATTTCTAAAACACCATACTTGCGTTATTTTATACTTTTGTATAAAGTAAATTTAGAGCATGTTTAGTTGTGTTGGTAGGTTTTAATATCTGTAGTGCTGAAGAGTACACCAACCATGGTTCAGAGAATAGCAATTATCTCGGCTTCGCCCGAAATAGTAAATGTAACTGACTTACTAACCAGTTAAACAATCTCTAATTATTAAGATTCAATCCGAATAATAACCCTAATTACCATTCTGATCGGGATGTTTTACGCTTGAATGGCATTATTTGCGTTGAACATTCACTTCGATTACGTTTGGCACAATACCAATATATTTTATAATATATATAATGTAATAAAACTGATGGGAAAGTATGTAAATATAGTTAGTATTTAATACAATATAATATATATTGTACATATACATCATTGAACATTACGAAAAGGACCGCCTAATGAGTTAAGATTTTATTATTATTATTATTATTATTATTATTATTATTATTATTATTATTATTACTATTGATGTTGTTATTATTATTATACACCCATCCGTTGTCTGTACCTTGACGAAGATCGGCTGTCTCACCATCTCTCAGCCGATCGGGTGATGGGCTTAAAAGAGTATCTCCTCCTACCAATGAATGGAACGGCAAAAAGATAGTATGATAGCTGCCATTTTATGCATGAGCGGATATCCCCTAAAAAAGGATATCCCAGAGTAAATGAGTCAACGCACGGAGCAGTGCTGTGCTGGAAGACCCGAAAGGGCAACTGAATAGGAACTTCCATGCCGACCATGATCGAAGCTGCAGGTCCTATAAACAGACTTTCGTCAGTAATACAGAGATGAAGGAAGGCACACTCGCTCAGAGACTCTATAAACGGGTATCTCTTGAGGAGTGAAAACACATGCGGAGCGTAAGCGAACGATCCTGTAAAAGGGATCCTAGCAGAGTGATTACAGATGCATGAGCGAGCTTCAAACATTGGAGTTCCACTAGAATATTTGAGAGCAAATGTATGAATCTATATGAATGAAGATTAGAACGAGGTACTCTTGAACAAATGACAGACCGCCGTGTTCGCCGTGCGGTGCGATCCGTGAGCTGCCAAAAGGAGATCCTGGGTGTCGAGGTTTACGCCACCATAGCGATCACCAATACATCATCATCCGTGTTGGTAATGCCACACCAGTCAGGGCGACGGTTAAACGTCACCCAGCCAGATGGATCGTCGCGAGGGTGGATCACGAGAAGTTTTCCCAGGCGCTAGAACGCGAACATTGCCTCCTGGTTGATTTACCAAGGAGCGCAACGTTTGCGAGCGCGTGAAAGCGGTAACGGAAGCTATAATGCATCTGATCCGTCAAGCCTGCAAGCAAGTGATGCCGAGGAAATTCTCGGTTCGTGTTCGCCGTTCGACTTATTTGTGCACGGATGAAATTGCGGAGCTGTGGCTGCAATGCCTGCGGCTGCACCGCGTAGCCCAAAGGGCTCAAAGGCGCCACCGTGATGTCGCTCTTAGGATCGCCTAACATCTAACGGCGAAGAAGACTCTAACCCGAGCCATCAAAGCTGGTAAACACGAATGCTGAAAAAAGCTGAGATCAGATCTGAACAATGATCCATGGGGATTGGGGTACAAAATCATAGGCCACAAATTAGGCATGTTCCGTAAAAACATGCCTATGAGCGCGGAAGTGATGGACGGCATCGTCCATACCCTATTCCCTACTCATTCCAAACGAAAGGATGATCTCCTGGCTACTGAGGGTTTTAAGGCACCGCCTTTCACAAGGGCGGAGCTAGAGAGAGCAGTGCGCTCTCTGAAGAATTAAAAGGCACCATGACCTAGCGAGCTTCCAGCGGAAGTGTTGAAAGCGGTCGTACAGAGCCATCCTGAACTCTTGCTTGGCATATACAACTCGTGCCTTCGCGCGGGAATATTTTATTCCCGCTGGAGAGAGATGAGACTTGTGCTGATAAGCAAGGGCAAGGGATCATCTAGTGCTTCCTCGGCGTACAGACCCTTATACATTCTAGACACCACCAGGAAACTCCTGGAAAAGCTTGTGAGACCCCGCCTACAGGCAGCGCCTTTTACATCTGGTGACCTTTCTGAGAGGCAGTATGGCTTTCGAAGAGGGCGGTCCACCATAGATGCCATGCAGGAGTTAGTGGAGGTGACCAGGACTACGGAGCGGGGGAATCACTTCTCCCGACCTGTGTGTTTTCTGGCGACACTTGATATCAAAACGCCTTCAACTCTGTTAGATGGACAGACGTGCTCGGGGCACTGGACAAAGACTTCCATGTACCTAGGTACCTACTCCAGATCATCGGAGATTATTTGAAGGACAGATCCATTCTGTACGAAACGCTAGAGGACTCTAAGCGAAAAGAGCTAATGTGAGGCGCGACCCAAGGCTCCATCCTGGGTTCCCATATATGGAATATTTCCTATGACGGGATCCTTCGGTTGGACATGTCGGAAGACTGCTCGCTGATCGGATATGCGGATGACGTGACAGCTGTTATTATTGCGCGCTATATGATGCTGGCACATACGCGCCTTGATCAGACCATGCGCACAATTCGCCATTGGATGGGTGATCACGGGTTGAAACTAGCGGAGGCGAAAACTGAGATTGTGCTCCTTACGAAGAAGCGCATCCCTGAGTGCAGCCGCTAATTATTGGGGAGATGTCCGTCCTGACCAAGGCATCTGTCACGTACCTGGGAGTGATGCTAGATACGAAGCTCACCTTGTAGAGTCCGTCATGCTTTACGGTGCTGAAGTCTGGGCTGATGCGCTTCAATACGAAACGTGTCGCAGGCGCATAGCGGCAGAGGAAATGCGCTCTTCGTGTACCGTGTTCGTATCGCATGGTCTCGGAGGCGGCCACCCTAGTGGTTGCCGGTGTGATCCCGATAGACCTCCTGGCCCAGGAGCGGAAGTTCGTCCACCAGATGAACAGCAGACTTCGGCAAGCCGAAGCGAAGCAACAAGCCAGAGAGCGTTCGCTGGCTTGCTGGCAGTATAGGTGGTAGTAAGATACGCGGGAAAGATGGACAGCCAGACTTATAAACCAGGTGGCCCCGTGGATCGATTAGCAACACGGACAGGTAAATTAAAATCTTACCCAGATGCTGACCGGCCACGGGTACTTCGGCGCATACTTGCAAAAGAGGGGCAAAGTCGCGAATTCTGGTTGTATATACCGTGTCCACAAAAAACGATGACCATCATAAATTTTTTGTGATGTAACATAACATAACTGCCGGCAGTGAAAGCAGTAGATGGCGCTATTGAGGGATTTTGCTGGAAGGATTACCCCCGAAGGCATCATCCCCCTGATGCTCTCCAGCCAGGAGACATGGGGAAGGGCTGCCTATTTTATCGAGTATATCCTCAGGCGAAAGAAGGTGGACCTAAATTCTTGCATTTGACTAGGATCTGGTGGCAGCCACAGGCGAGCATCCTGGTCCCCTCTCCGAAGTAATGCCTAACAGTAATTTCCGGGGCGGGAGTTGAGCCAGGTAGAGGAGGTCTCCTCGGTGCATGTCTGCCGACTCCGGTTTGCAGCTCTTTTTAAGCTGCGAAAAGCAGTCGAAGGAATGCACCAAGGATGTAGTTTTTCAGTGGGTATGCCTTTCTGTCTGTGATTACTACATACCCGCGGACCGGTCCCCGTGATCCATAAAGGATTTTTTTCCTCCTTTTTCAAAAAAATTTTATTATTATTTGAATAAGTATGGAGTATGCCCTTCTGGACCCCTGGGCGCATGAGAAACCCTTCGCGTTCCTCCCTAAGACCAGGAGCCGCTATAATCGGCAGGTCCCCGGAACAATAGTATTCGGTTCGCCGTGCTGGCCTTGATGTCTTCCATATCCAAGGATGTAGCCATTAAATACTGGCACTTCCTTTCAGATATGTTTGGACAGTAACACGGAATACGTTCATGGGTTTCATCCTCTGCGTAACAAAAGCGACAGGAGGGGTCAATTGTAAGACCCATCCTGTACCTGTGAGCATTAAGTGTACAAGGCCCGTGAGGATCTCGATAATTACGTTGACACCTCTTCTAATGAGGCAAAGAATAAGCTAGGTCCAGCCCTTTGCGCTTCTAATGGAAACGAAGGCTTTTGTCTTCCTGCATTTCCCATTTTCTTTCCATTTTCGGCTGTTTTCCTTCACTACCCAATCCTCAATCTCTCTTTTGATGAGTGTGTATCAAAGACCCACAGTATAACCTTTGCCTTCTCAGCCAATAGTTCAGGATCCGAAAACAGTCTCTAATCAGCTTGCATTTTGAGATAAGATACTACATTTGAATGTTATATTGCTCAAATTCTTAGTTCTCATATATCAAAAAAATATTTACAATATATGAATAAATATTCTAGTATCTTAAATGTATAAAGTACTTATTTCGAATAAATGGTTATTTAATAGTACAAGAAAAATAATTTATTTAAATGTATAAAATTTTTTTTTCAGTATAGACTTTTTTAGTACATGCTTGTTATAACTAACATATAAAAGAAAATTCCAAAAGAAACTAAATGTAATTAATTTATTTATTAATTGAAAATTATAAAAATAAATAAGGTGTTCATATCTGCTATTAATGCTTATATAATTATGAATATAGCTCAAAAAATCCTGCACTTTTTCAGTAATGCAGACCTTTTCAGAAACAAAAGTAGTTGAAAGTTTTTTTTGTTTGAAGTTCATAATTGGATAACTTTCATCTTTAAAATATTTGGAACTAAAAAACTGTATGTTTCATAGCTTAATTAAAAGAAATATATATCTATATATTTTGAATGAATAACTTTCTTTTGTCTTTTTATTTGTTATTAAAAATAATAAAATATTTCATATATTATATTTAATTTTGTAATGTTTCTCTATTTTACTAAAATAATTAAGTCGTAACAAAATATAGGTGCCAATGGACGAAAAAACTAATGGGCAGTCCTTGCCTGGGCGGCAAGGACTGCCGCCCAGGCTGAAGCAATAATATGCATGGCCCTTGTCAGCAATTTATCTATGTTTACGAATCCAATAAATTTCGAAAAAAGCTGCTTATTATAGACTGTAAACTTTTTCCAAAACTTATTTAATTGCTTTTTATATTTTTAGATATATCATATCAGAATCCTAAATAATCGTACTTAACACATAACTCCCTTGCATGGAGGCGACAGAGAGAGAGAGAGAGAGAGAGTCTCTCTCACTAACTCTCACTGTTTAGTACCTATCCATCCGCAAGCATGTTGTACGAGGCCTAGAAGGCAGTCTACCTATATAGATGCAACTACAAATGTTACCATCATTTTGTTTTTGTTAAATAGATTTGGCTCCTATAAAAGACATACATACAGGAATACATTCTCTCTCTCTCTATCTCTCTCTCTCTCTCTCTCTCTCTATATATATATATATATATATATATATATATATATATATATATATATATATATTAGGAGTGTGAGTAAGTCTTTCCCGTTTTTTGTAAGAGATGGCGCCACCAATACTGTGCGAGTATTCAATGGTTACATATGTCATGATCAAAGCTTATTCATATGTCAACAATTCCATACTAACACATTAGTTAAAATTTTTTCGCATCATAAATTTTTGATATCGTGAAAATGTCGAAATTTGAGCCGAGTCGACGTCATTTGCGGGAAGTTTCACTTTATTGGTTCAATTTGAAGAAATCTGCTGCCGAGACGCATCGATTGCTTCAGGAGGCTTATGGAGAAGGTTGTGTCGATGATTCAAGTGTTCGCGGATGGTTTCGACGCTTCAAAAGCGGTGATTTCGACGTGGAAGACAAGGAGCGTTCCGGGCGGCCGCAAATCTTTGAAGATCGAGAATTGGCGACTTTGCTTGATGAAGATTCTTGTCAAACGCAAGAAGAACTTGCTGAAGCATTGGGAGTTGACCGAACAACCATTTCCAAGCGTTTGAAAGCCATGGGAATGATCCAAAAGCAAGGAAATTGGGTGCCGTACGAACTGAAGCTGAGAGACGTCGAACGGCGTTTTTTCACTTGCGAACAGCTGCTTCAGCGACATAAAAGAAAGGGTTTTCTACATCGTATCGTGACTGGCGATGAAAAGTGGATACATTACGATAATCCGAAGCGAAGAATATCATGGGGACTACCCGGCCATGCATCATCATCGACGGCCAAGCCAAATATTTATGGCGCCAAGCTCATGCTCTGTATATGGTGGGACCAGCTAGGTGTGGTTTACTATGAGCTTCTGAAACCGAATGAAAGGATCACAGGCGAGGTCTATCGACGACAATTGATGCGTTTGAGCCGCGCACTGCGAGAAAAACGGCCACAATACTCCGACAGGCACGACAAAGTTATTTTGCAACATGACAATGCTCGCCCACATGTTGCACCGCCGGTGAAAACATACTTAGAAACGCTCAAATGGGAAGTCCTACCCCACCCGCCGTATAGTCCAGACGTTGCTCCGTCTGATTACCATCTCTTCAGATCGATGACGCATGGCCTGGCTGACCAGCACTTCCATTCCTACGAGGAAGCCAAAAAATGGGTGGATGACTGGATAGAGGCCAAACCGGTTGAATTTTTTCGCAACGGGATTCGTATGTTGCCAGAAAGATGGGAAAAAGTTGTAGCTAGCGATGGCCAATACTTTCAATAATTCATTTGTAACCATTTTTTCACAATAAAGGCTCAAAATTTGAAAAAAAACGGGAAAGACTTATTCACATACCTGATATATATATTCACATACTAGAGCCTACGCGCTAGCGTTCGTGTACCGTCGCGAGCCAGCGACGCCATCAGCAGCTACGAGCCGCAGCCACGCGCAACCGCACGAGCTATCAGCGAGAAGAGATAGCGTGCGCATCCGGTCGCCCTGACACGAGGAGATGGTAGCGAGCACCAGTGAGCATCATCGAGCACCAGCGAGCACCAGCGAGCATCAGCGAGCTTTCGGCCAGCGACAGCATCGTCGTCGTCGGCGGCAAGTAGCCTTATACTTCTTGTTGTAATTATTCATGCGTGCATATAGCTAGGCTCCTGGCCCACCGCCGCGCCCGCTTAATCTCCATTGCCAGGTGTATATCGCGCATAGCCACGTAGACTCTATCGTTATTCCATTTTGTAATTTTATGCGGTAGTAAATGATTTCGCGTGTGAGTCGCGTGTAATCTATAGTATGTAACCTTCTAATGTACCGTCGTTGCCACGTGTGTTATATCGAAAGCGTCGCGTTCCGTTTCCCCCGTCCCTGAGTAGTTTGTACGATTGCGTAGTTTTATAAATAATTAACGTAGTGTCGCGGAACCCGCAACCAGTACATAGCGTATGTACTACTTTATTGTTAGAAATAGTCGTTTTGTATAAATAAATGTTAATATTGTCATAATCCGATAAAGTCACTCGCGTAGTTCATTTCTCGTTCCCCGTCCCCTTTCCAGCGGAGTGCACAACCAGCAGCGTGGAAGAGTCCACACACACATGCACACAAATAGTAAGTAATAACCCGATTTTGGGGTTATAAATGGCACCCAGAGCGTGGAGCCCGCGACGAGAATAGTTAAGAATTCCTATAGAAGATCTAAATCGTGCACCGGCTCATTGTCCCGATCCCCTTTAGCTCAGCCGTACAAAGCGAAAAGTACGCAACACACGTACACGTGCACACACGGACATGCGACGACTGCATCAAGGAGCGTGCGCAGAAGAATGCGCAATGGCATAAGCTTGTCAAAAATATACTGACAAGTTTTTGATAATTAAAAGCTTTTTCCCTTTCTCCCTTTTCGTCACATCTATGTACTAATGTATTAATTAATAATTCATAATTAATTGATGTATTGGATTGAAGTTAATTTACATAAACCCCCTTTCGTTACCCCTTGTATATATATTGTATAGAAGCAAACAAGGTGTTATATAGCAAATAGTTTCTCTCCATTTTACATTCACAGAAATTTTGCACGTATGTATTGATATTGTATTTTACATGAATATATATATATATATATATATATATATATATATATGTATTTATAATAATGGAATTCTAAGTAACAGTATAATTATAATTTTACTTATAATTTCATATATTAGCAATATGCGCTATTTGTTGCCTGAAATGTAAGCACACAAAAGAGAACAAGTTTCTCTTTTTCTTGTGAAATATGCTGGTATTTCAAAATTGAAATAACAGCACAGTAAAGGATAAATTTAGTAATTACATAAATAAAAGTAGAAGGTGGAGGTCAAATACCTCTTAAACTTAATGTGTTTACATATAAGATAAATAGCTTTTTCTGAAAATCTTTACATACATTACCAGTTATTCGAATATAAATTATTCCAAAATAATTCATATATTATTTACATATTATATTAAATTACTGATATCATATTTAAATTTATACGTATATTTTCCATATGATCCATATATATATATATATATATATATATATATATATATATATATATATATATATATATATATCTTATATACATTTAACTGATCTTGATATTTTGTCTGTCCTTTCTCGTCACTCACGTACCTAAATATTTATTAACTTATTATATTAAATATGTATCGTTTAATTAAATTATATTCCTCTCTTATAATATGTAAAAGCACATGAATACCGTATCGTCCCTACCCCTTTTTTTGCACCTTTTTATAATAATTGAATTATACTTTTGTCGACTGCCCATATACAAATTAATAACAATTTTTTTATTGGTCTTACAGTCCAATCAATTCAATCCAAAAATAAAATAAAAATAAAAATAAAAATAAAAAAAAAAATAAAAATAAAAAAAAAAAAATAAAAAAAAAAATAAATAAATAAAATAAAAATAAAAATGAAAAATAAAAATTAAATTAAAAATTAAATTAAAATTATAATGACAGTCAGACTGTCCTTGTTTACATTCACCCCCGTAGACTAATCTGAAAATAAATATTAGCTGAAAAAATTCTTTATTAGTAAAGTGCAGTCTGACTGTCCCCAACACCCTTACCTAATTGAAGACTTGTCCAACGTTTTGAGCTCGCTACGGCTCCTGATGAGGATGTAAACAAGGACAGTCTGACTGTCATTATAATTTTAATTTAATTTTTAATTTAATTTTTATTTTTAATTTTTATTTTATTTTTATTTTATTTATTTATTTATTTATTTATTTTTTATTTTTTTTTTATTTTTTATTTTTATTTTTATTTTTATTTTTTTTGGATTGATATTTTTATAGTTATATAAATATGTTATATTACATATAACCCTCAGAAGCACGTAAAAGATGGTTTTATTTTAAATATCCACTTTTATAAATCATTCATCAGGATATTCAGAAGAAACAACATATATATATATATATATATATATATATATATATATATATATATATATATCAATCTGGAAGAGATCAATGAAATTATCAGCATTGCAAAACTTCATAACTGAAAAGCGTATACAACAATAAGTATACTACACTCAGTGTATACAGGACACCTTTCCCCCTTGTTAGAGATATTTTTTTTAACCATCACTACAGCCAAAGTATAAAATACTTTATAAAATATACATACTCTCTAAGGAATAAAAATAGAGAAGAAGAAATTGGCTCAAGTAGCAGAAGAGCTTCTCTCTCTTTCTATTGACAGGTATAACCTATACGCTTGCCATATAGGTGCACAGGAAGAATTTGGAAAGAGAACAATTTGCAGGAAGGAATTGGAATTTCTCAACTTTATAAAGTGGACATAGTTAAGAATATTCACCAGAATGGTGAAAATTAATTTCAAATAATTTTATAGAAAATCAAGGATTTCTTGCAAATAATAGTTAATGATAGCTTGTCTGTGGCCAAGTACACTAAGAATCTTGTTAAACAAAAAAAAAAAAAAAAACAAGAGCAAATGTCGCTAATTTCTTTTCATCTTTTGAAAAAAATTTGTTCCATTTAATTATTTAATTAATTGATGAGTATACATATTTAAGCTATTTATTTCAACAAATAGCTGCTGGGAGCATCATAATAAACATAATTGAAAAAAATCACACGCTTAAGCACAAGAACATTCGGATATTGTAAGTATTCCTTCTATTTTTAGCTACCAGACATTAAACTGTTAAATATTAAATAATAATAAATAACATTAAACAACAATACATAAGAGTAAGCAGTTAGATGAGTTTTTTTAGTGATCAACACCATTATAGTATAACAACATTATAACAGAATACAAGGTAATATAACCAATATATAATAATCCAATTAGGGATTATTACTATAAATATTATAAATAATATCAATACAATTACTATAAATTATATTAATATTTACAAAATAATATTAATGATTATAATATAATGATAAGACAATAATAATAATAAAATAATAGTAATATAATTACTATATATATTATAAAGAATATTGCTATAAATACTATAAATAACAGCTTAACAATAGAATGACTTAAAAATACAATAACTAAGTAGGTATAAGAGCTGAAACTATTAACAATAATAAGGCAGGGAACCACATAGCGAGACATATATATAATAGGATTAATATATATGAAATAACCAAAAACTAAAAAGAACCAGTGATTGTATACAATTGACAGGCAAGTAATTGTATATACTAGAGTGAATAGTTAAATAAAAATTAGATGTGTAAGCAGAACGAAGTGACATCAAAACAATAATAATAACTAAATAAACTTAAATAAAACAAAAGAAGGAGAGAAAATCTATTGCCTATATTTTTATATTTGTAGTATGTTATAACATTTTAATTATTAATAAATAAACCAACAGGAGGAAATTATAGTAGAGGGAACACCTACATCAAGGAATTTTAGAAGTGTTTTCTTTTAATATTTAACTCAGCGTTACAAAAAGGGATTTTATCATTTCTCTTTCTTTTCAATAAGTCTTATGTGGATTAATTAGTATCAGTCAGGAGTACTGTACTCTAAAATAAGTGTAGCAGAAGAACAACCATAGTAACGGATAAATAATAACCATAGTAATACAACAATAATTCAACCTAAAATTAAATAGTAATGCAACATTAATAATAGTACTAATAATAATAACAACAGCCAACAATAAATAAATTTTTACATGAACATTTTTTTTTATTATCAACAAATTTGGAATTACTGCTTCACTATCAAAATAAACCAGTTTTAAAATTTTTTTTTACTCACTAAAATTTTCTGCTTCACTTTTAGAAAATTTTATATATTATATAATAATTGTTAACAACTTAATTATTAAAATTATATAATAATTATTTTCCTTTACAAGATCATAATCAATTTCATCAATAATCACATCTGAAGAAAAAAAAACAAAATCTACAGCATAATAATATTTTCTTTTATTAGCTATTTACAGGAAAAATTACATTCAGTTCTTACCATTAGCATCTTTCTTGGTGATCACGAAACTTTTACTACGGTAAATACTTGGCCCGTTATTACGAATAACAGCTGATTCTTCTACACATATAGACGAGTACCAAATCGACAGGAAGAAGAAAAATTCGCTACGGTTTTGTTGGAAATAGCAATTTCCAGAAAGAAAAGAAAAATACTATTTTATCTCCCTCCAGGAAAATACGTTTTTTTGGTTTTACCCCAAACAAATATAAACAAGAACACGTCGAATAGCTGTTCCTACACTTTTACTGTATATATACTGTTGTCGTTTTTTATTTACTTCCGTATTGTTGTATCGTCCCCTTTTTGAGAACCTGACTAAGGAATAATGGAGCTCCCTCAAGAAACTAGAAGTGATACAGATGAGGAGAGAGCAAGACTCAGCGGCGTCTATGACAAACTACAAAAAGACGCGCTGCTCACAGAAGCCGAACACAAACATATACGAATGGACGAGGACTAACCATATTAAAAGACAGACTACTGCGCTTCGAAATGCGGCGGCGCTTTGGAGCAAAAGCAGCAGAATGGCACGCCACAGATGACGAAGCAAAAGAGACAAACCGAGAGATGACGGAATTATCAAAATTTTTGAGTTCCACCGCACTCGACCACATACAGAATGACGCAGATAATATCGATACTGCGGAAAACATAAACTCTACAGAACCCCATGTCGGCATCATGGCACCGAGCTGGCCGAATACCGCTCCATACATGGGATATCCGTACGGGCCATGGCCGTCACCACCAGCGCACAGCACGAACACCACTGGAGATAACCATCTCCCAGCTGCTGCCAGCAGCTGGCAACATCTGCCTGGAGGATGGCCATATGTTCATCCGGCACTGTTGCAGCAGTACGCCACGATGCCACATCCGAGTATGCCCTGCACAACAGCTGGAGCGCAGCCCACGCTTAATGCAGCACCAACAACATTGAATTACACCAACACAAGCCGACCCTTCGAGAACACCTATCTGAAGGGAACGCGGACTGGACAATTGCTGCGCCAGTGGAAGGTGCAGTTTATGGGAGCCCCTCGCGAAGACGTGGAGGAGTTCATCGATAGGATGGAAGAGACGATGAACAGTCTTGACATTGACGCTGCGCCGTCAATTTCGGCCTATCACTCTACGCCTCGAAGAGGAATTGCGTGAGAGAACACAAGGCTCGAAAGAGCCCATGAGCTCATACCTGAGAGGCATACGCGTCCTGCTGGACAAAATGTCACCTGCCCTAACACTGGAAGCGCAGCTTGACAGAATATATAGAAACCTGCATCCATCATACATGGAAAAGATCAATAGAAACGAGTTCCAGTCCATCGACGAGCTGCAATTGCTGGGTCAGCAAATCGAGCTGAAGAGCGAGCTCACGAAGCGGTACAAAGAACCGACAGCACAAGATGAATGCATGATGAGCACTGTGGCCTGCTCTTCGTCAGAAAGGGCAAATCGACAATCGAGACTGGCGGCAATCGATGATGAAAAAAGAACGGCCCCGAAGAAAACGGTCACGATAAGGGAGCCAGCCGCCTCAGCTGACACCAGGGGCGACATCGTACGATCACACTCGCACAACTCACGGAGAGATACCAGATAAGACAGTCCGTCTCCCATAGTCAACAGGGAAGCAACAGCAAAACGAACAGAAAGAGCAGGCAACAAAGAAGTCCATCGCCACGGTATCGGTCACCGTCCCCCTACCATAGAAGACCACCCCCCTCACCTAGATACCCCTCACCTGTATCGGCATCACGTCCCAGCAACCCCTCTCCATCCCCGCCATACCGACACAGATACCCCTCTGGAAGTCCACCACGTAGCCAAGACCGTGAATCACTTAGAAGGAGAACATCCGGACGTCAGTATCGATCACCTAACAGAGACGATCACAGGTACCATTCGTACAGATCGCCTGATAGAAGAGATCGGGAATATTGTTCCTCAGCACGAGAGAACGGACGACGTTCTAGAGATGGACCGCAGCGGGAGGATGACAGGCCCTGCTGGACCTGTAAGAAACCAGGACACTGGGCAGACAGATGCCCTGATAGACGAAAAGTCTATTATTACAATTGTGGCGAGAATAATGTCATGACACTGAACTGCCCCCGCTGCAGCCCGCGAAAGAGCTCGGGAAACGAGTAAGGGACGAGGATACTGGAGTCGAACTGGATAATCCCAGCAATACGACTCCACACATCACTGATAATGAATACGACTGCCCCAGAGCCAGGGACGTAACTAACACACATCCCAACATCAAGGCATCTGAGGAAGAAAATCTATTCTTCCTCAACATTGAGCTGATGGGGAAAATATTTCCAGCGCTGATCGACCCTGGCGCTCGGAAATCCTACGTAGGCACTGGTCCAGGCAAACTGGTAAAATCGGCCATAATACTAGTGCGTTCATACATGCAGATGCCGGACGGCAAAGTATGTCCCGACGAAGGCAAGGTCGATCTGTTACTAACAATCGACAACCAACAACTTAGAGCCTGCTTCAATGTATCGGCTTCCTTGAAGTATGCTATGATACTTGACATGGACATACTTTCGTCGATAAAAATGACCATCAATTTTGCAGATTCTACATGGCACACGCCTAATAAAATCATCAGGCATTTCGTCACACAACATCGTGACTCACCAGAAGCTATCACGGCTATCGCAGCCGTCAAGGGGGATCAACTAAAGGACGCAGACAAAACAGAACTGGACCGAGTTCTACGGCACTTAATACCGGTAAATACCGGAACGCTGATACTGGCGCGCATGCAGCCCCATTACATCGACACCGAGGAGCAGCGTCCGATCGAACAGCGTCTCCGACGAATACCGGATAAACTCCTTCAGCAGGCTTATGCGGAAATTGACCGACTGCTCGAGGAGGGTATCATAGTGCTGTCAGAAAGCTCGTAGAGCAGCTGCCCGGTAATCGTCCCTAAAAAGGACGGAAAAATAAGGTTCTGCATTGACTACCAGGCAGTCAACGCCATCACTAAAAAGGACGCATACCCTCTTCCGCATATGGATGTCCTGCTGGACAATTTACGTGACGCGCGGTATCTAACTAAAATAGATCTCAGTCAGGCTTACCATCAGATACCGCTTGAGGAGAGCAGCAAAGAGGTCACCGCCTTTGCGGTCCCGCAGAAAGGCCTCTTTCAATATACGGATTACCTTATGGGCTAACGAACGCCCCGGCCACCTTCCAGAGAGGTATGGACCTTGTTTTCGGGCCAGCGTGGCAACCGAACGTTTTCGTTTATATGGACGATATTATCGTCGCTACGAGGACCTTCGAGCAGCACCTTCACGAGGTGAAAGCGTTGCTTACCCGCTTGAACGAGATTGGCTTACAAATAAACAAGGAGAAATCCAAGTTTTGCTGCCCGTAGGTTAAGTACTTAGGGTACATCGTAGATGCAGACGATTTGCACACTGACCCCGACAAAATTCGCCCGGTGAGCGAATATCCAAGGCCTACCAACCTGAGACAATTGAGGGCCTTTCTAGGTATGGTGAGGTGGTACGCTAGGTTCGTAAAGGACTTAGTGGAAATCAAACTGCCCCTCACTAAATTATTAAAGAAAAACATCCAGTGGCACTGGAGATCAGCGCAACAGGAAGCTTTCGATAAGCTCAGAATCCTGTTGACGCAAGCGCCTGTGCTAGCGCGCCCCGTGCAGAGTAAACCGTACGTCTTGCAAACAGATATGAGCAATTACGCCTTAGCCGCAGTGATAAGCCAAGAACATCACGGCGAAGAGCATCCAATTGCGTACGCAAGCAGGACATTGACACCAGCTGAGGTGAATTACACCGTCACCGAAAAGGAGTGCTTAGCCGTCCTGTGGACAGTAGAAAAATTCCGCGGGTACCTAATCGGCGAGAAGTTCACTGTGATAACGGACCACAGCAGCCTCAAGTGGTTGCATACGTTAAAGGACCCCACAGGACGCCTAGCTAGGTGGGCAACAGCACTCAAAGCTTACAACATGGAAATCGTCCACTTCATCACGTACCATCAAGGCCCCCTCAACACACCGAGGCCTCTACAGCAACGCTCACCACCACGCTCACCATGGCGAGGCAGCAGCAACACACTGCTGGAATTGTAGCGAGGAAGGTCACCGCTACAACGCCTGCCCACACCCTAGGTCCAAGAAATTTTGTTACAGGTGTGGCAGAGCTAACATAGACGTTCGCACGTGCACGTCCTGCGTACGACGGACGACCCCTGCCGTTGCGTCTTGGGAGGTGGAGAATGTTAGTTGTGTAGAGAAGACGACATGTCAGGTGTCCGAAGAGAAGGTGATGCCAGAAGGCATGGCATACGTGAACGAGGAAGTGACGGGTCCGCAGCCAATGCTGGAACAAGCCATTAGGCAAGCAGCAGCCGCTGAGGGAGCTCAGCAACCACTGCTTATAATAATGCCGGGAGCGACAGTCTATTCAAACAAATAGGTCGCCGGTCGCTGAGTTCCCACGCTGCCACAGAACACACATATATTAATGTCACACATAAATAAGGCCCAGCCCATATATATATAGAATGGCGCGCGAACAGGAGTACATACACATAAATGGCGCGAACAAATGAAACTAAATATAAATGGCGCGCGAACAGGAGCACATACGTATAAAAGGCGCGAAAAATGGCGCGCATTCAGGGTTATATTATATAAAATAGCGCCCCCGTGAGATGTATCAACGCAGAAATTAAAGGAAAAGTAGTACCCCTAACGTCTTTTCCCCTACAGCCATTCCCCATGAGTCCCAAGAGAGGAAATGGTACCCATATATCCCCATGGAAAATATGTATGGAGTAAGCGCGGATCGTGTTAAGGGATGATCTGGAAAATTGAAAGAAAAAAGGATATTAGAGCCAACCCCTCAGCCGAGCTACAGTGATGGCACAGCGTCGGTGGGTGAGGACGAAAGCAATAGCACCAGTTAGAAGAGCGCACAATGGCTCCTATAGTAACTAGGCTACTTGCTCGCCCCACCAACGCCGTACCAACCCCCCAATAATTGGAACGTCACTAACAACGACGATTTTTTCCAGCGAACATGCGACAAGCAGAAGAAGAAGTGAATCGCAAGAACGAAAGTGAAATGCTTGCGAAAACAACGCAGAAGCGAGTGTTAGAAACCTGGTTATGTATTTAGGATAGGATTTATAATAATATTAGTTATAGTTTATTTTCACGTAATAATGATTTACATTTTGCTAGGATAAATCACGTTAGTAATAGGTTAGAATAGGGCTTAGTTTATAATTAGATGAAGAGAAGTAGTAATAGGAAAATAAATAGAATTATATCGAGTTACGGCGTGCAACCGACGACCAAACTCCACACCAGCTGTTATTCTAGATTACTTTTCTTTTGATTCTCCTTTATACCCAAGCGAAGGGTAAACCAATAGTCGTCGTGATTCCCCAAATCATGTATAATCCCCTACCGTGTTTCCGTCAAAGAATGTACAATCCGTTACCGTATTTAGTCAATTATGTATTATTTCCCACAGTGTTCCCCGAAGTGTACATGCAACATTCGCGTCTCGCGCATCGCCACCAGTCAAACTCCTTCGCGTCCACGCACCCACCTGCGGTTTGGGAGGGGGAGTTTGTAACCGCCCGAACGGCGGTGGTAGGTTAGAGCGCTCGTGCGAAACCGTGAGTGTTCGTGTGAGTTCGCGAAACGATACGCGCGAGCCGCGAGGGCGCTGGAAGCGCAACTGTATGTATGAAGTTCGGGATGAACTTCACTTGCACTTTCCCTTCGTCCCCGGAGTTCATACTTTTCGACGCACCTTCGATTCGTACCGCCTTGAATTACCGTTCTCGTGTTTCGTCTTTCGTTCGTTTCGAACCATATAGTTCAGGTCGCCATTGTAGCTTCCTTCGCGGTGACGAGTTACAAATTTGCCTTGGACGAGGAAAAGATGCGCGGCGACATCCCCGCGGCAACCCCGGATAGTGAGAGCACTAGCGCCTACGCGCTAGCGTTCGTGTACCGTCGCGAGCCAGCGACGCCATCAGCGGCTACGAGCCGCAGCCACGCGCAACCGCGCGAGCTATCAGCGAGAAGAGATAGCGTGCGCATCCGGTCGCCCTGACACGAGGAGACGGTAGCGAGCACCAGTGAGCATCATCGAGCACCAGCGAGCACCAGCGAGCACCAGCGAGCATCAGCGAGCTTTCGGCCAGCGACAGCATCGTCGTCGTCGGCGGCAAGTAGTCTTATACTTCTTGTTGTAATTATTTATACGTGCATATAGCTAGGCTCCTGGCCCACCGCCGCGCCCGCTTAATCTCAATTGCCAGGTGTATATCGCGCATAGCCACGTAGACTCTATCGTTATTCTATTTTGTAATTTTATGCGGTAGTAAATGATTTCGCGTGAGAGTCGCGTGTAATCTATAGTATGTAAACTTCTAATGTACCATCGTTGCCACGTGTGTTATATCGAAAGTAATGAAGTGTGTGCAAGTGCATTATCGTGGTGCAAAAGCTATGAATTGTTTTGTCACAAAGTTTTTTTCGCATTGCTTCACGCAAACGGCGTTGAACTTGTAGGTAGTACTCCTTATTGATTGTTTGAACTTGTGGCAAAAATTTATGATATACTATGCCATTAAAATTAAAGAACACAGTAAGCATAACCTTCGCATTCGACCGCACTTGTCGACCCTTTTTCGGTCTTGGCCATTTAGAATGCTTCCATTGGGACGATTGAGCCTTAGTTTCGACATCATATCCGTACACCCATCTTTCGTCACCTGTTTTAACACGTTTTGGTAGTTTTGCATCGTTATTAGCTTCATTTAGCGATTCCTGAGCAACTTCCATCGCGGCCATCTTGGCAAAGCTTATACCACTCATAAATCCTTGCTTTACTCATAACAGACTAACCATGTGCTTTCGTAACATTTTACAAATTTCACTACACTTTATTTCACTTTTACGCAGAATTGAATACAAATTCTTTGCTCGATTTTTTTCACAAAGGAAAATCACCGAGCTCAAAAAATACGTCTAACGTTAGTGGCTGTCACTTAAAAAGTAAGCAATGAATATTGCTGAAAATTTTATCGTAGTTCAGGGGCATAATAACAAAAACATAATAAAAAAAATTTTATTAGGAGTGTGAATAAGTCTTTCCCGTTTTTTGTAAGAGATGGCGCCACCAATACTGTGCGAGTATTCAATGGTTACATATGTCATAATCAAAGCTTATTCATATGTCAACAATTCCATACTAACACATTAGTTAAAATTTTTTCGCATCATAAATTTTTGATATCGTGAAAATGTCGAAATTTGAGCCGAGTCGACGTCATTTGCGGGAAGTTTCACTTTATTGGTTCAATTTGAAGAAATCTGCTGCCGAGACGCATCGATTGCTTCAGGAGGTTTATGGAGAAGGTTGTGTCGATGATTCAAGTGTTCGCGGATGGTTTCGACGCTTCAAAAGCGGTGATTTCGACGTGGAAGACAAGGAGCGTTCCGGGCGGCCGCAAATCTTTGAAGATCGAGAATTGGCGACTTTGCTTGATGAAGATTCTTGTCAAACGCAAGAAGAACTTGCTGAAGCATTGGGAGTTGACCGAACAACCATTTCCAAGCGTTTGAAAGCCATGGGAATGATCCAAAAGCAAGGAAATTGGGTGCCGTACGAACTGAAGCTGAGAGACGTCGAACGGCGTTTTTTCACTTGCGAACAGCTGCTTCAGCGACATAAAAGAAAGGGTTTTCTGCATCGTATCGTGACTGGCGATGAAAAGTGGATACATTACGATAATCCGAAACGAAGAATATCATGGGGACTACCCGGCCATGCATCATCATCGACGGCCAAGCCAAATATTCATGGCGCCAAGCTCATGCTCTGTATATGGTGGGACCAGCTAGGTGTGGTTTACTATGAGCTTCTGAAAGCGAATGAAAGGATCACAGGCGAGGTCTATCGATGACAATTGATGCGTTTGAGCCGCGCACTGCGAGAAAAACGGCGACAATACTCCGACAGGTACGACAAAGTTATTTTGCAACATGACAATGCTCGCCCACATGTTGCACTGCCGGTCAAAACATACTTAGAAACGCTCAAATGGGAAGTCCTACCCCACCCGCCGTATAGTCCAGACGTTGCTCCGTCTGATTACTATCTCTTCAGATCGATGACGCATGGCCTGGCTGACCAGCACTTCCATTCCTACGAGGAAGCCAAAAAATGGGTCGATGACTGGATAGAGGCCAAACCGGTCGAATTTTTTCGCAACGGGATTCGTATGTTGCCAGAAAGATGGAAAAAGTTGTAGCTAGCGATGGCCAATACTTTCAATAATTCATTTGTAACCATTTTTTCACAATAAAGGCTCAAAATTTGAAAAAAAAACGGGAAAGACTTATTCACATACCTGATAATTAAAAAAATTTTTTTATTGTTCTTACAGTCCAATCAATTCAATCTAAAAATAAAATAAAAATAAAAATAAAAATAAAAAATATAAATAAAAATAAAAATAAAAAATATAAATAAAAATAAAAATAAATAAAAAAATAAAATAAAAATTAAAAATAAAAATTAAATTAAAAATTAAATTAAAATTATAATGACAGTCAGACAGTCCTTGTTTACATTCACCCCCGTAGAATAATCTGAAAATAAAATATTAGCTGAAAAAATTCTTTGTTATACTTATTAATACCATGTTCCAAAATATCCACATTCACAAAATAAAAAGAATGTAAAAACTTTAAACAATGTTCTTTTAAACCGGAAGTAATATGTGAGCTACGTAAAATATATTTATGCTCATAAATTCTCTTTTTTAAAAATCTACCTGTTTGTCCAAGATAGTATTTATCACAATCCATGCAATTAATCTTGAAATCAACTCCTGATAGTTTACGTAACTCACATATTACTTCCGGTTTAAAAGAGCATTGTTTAAAGTTTTTACATTCTTTTGATTTTGTGAATGTGGATATTTTGGAACATGGTATTAATAATAAGTATAAACGAGAGAGTCTTGAAAGTATTCACATTTCCAGGAATCTAAATAATGTGAAGTGTTTATCATTCCTTATTAAATTGATTGGTTTTGGACAATTTGTGTAGAGGGGGAATTTATATTTAATTTACTAAATTTGTTGGTGGGGATGGGTATATATAGATTAGAATATAAGGTTTAGTTTAGTCCCTGATGAGGAGCCATAGCGAGCTCGAAACGTTAGACAAGACTTCAATTAGGTAAGCGTGTTGGGGACAGTCAGACTGCACTTTACTAACATAGAATTTTTTCAGCTAATATTTTATTTTCAGATTAGTCTACGGGGGTGAATGTAAACAAGGACTGTCTGACTGTCATTATAATTTTAATTTAATTTTTAATTTAATTTTTAATTTTTATTTTATTTTTTTATTTATTTTTATTTTTATTTCTATTTTTTATTTGTATTTTTATTTTTATTTTATTTTTAGATTGAATTGATTGGACTGTAAGATCAATAAAAAAATATTTATTAATTTGTATATGGTCAGTCGACAAAAATACAATTCAATTGTTTTAAAAAAAATTTTATACAGACGGACTCTCCCAACACGCGAAATTTAAGAATTCTCGTTACTTTTTGAACATACCTCGTATATATATAGGTTCAAATATGATTATGTCTATAGCGTGCTCCAAAAAAAATGAAAAAAAATTAAATATTTTAGGAAACAATTTTACAGTCTACAATTAGCAATTTTTTCTAAATCTATTCAATTTATAAACATAGATTAATTGCTCGCAATGGTGATCATGATTCTATCAATGTTAAGTTAATGTTATCAAAGCAATTTTGTTGCAATATAAATATTTTTTTTAAATAGAAAAACATTACATATTACATATAATACATTAACTATTTTAAATAAGAAGTAAACAGACAAAACAAAGTTATGCATTCAAAATACATAAATATACAGTTATTGGTTAGTTTAGTTGTTAATATTTGAAAGATAGAAGTTATTTAATTATGATTTGCAGATTAAGAACGCGTTCAATTAATTTTGTTTCTGAAAACGTGTACATTACTGAAAAAACAGGATTGTTTAGGACATTCTTCAACATAATAGCATTAACAACTGATGCAAATATCTTATTTATTTTTATAATTTTAAATAATAAATAAATCATTCGTTTGTGTTACATTTAGTTTTTCTGGAGATTTTCTTTAATTTAAAATTTTATACATTTAAATTTATAAGTATTTTCATTGATCTTACAATTGAATCAATCGAAAATAATACGTAATAATATCAATATATATTTATATTAACATTAAAATATTTATTAATTTGTATATAAGCAGTCGATAACAGTATAATTAAAGTATTTTATACATTTAAATACATACTCTTAATTATACAAATGGTTTATTCATATGCCATTGTAAATCAATTATTCAAAATAAGTAATTTATATGTTTAAAATACTGAAATGTTTTTTAAATGCAGTAAACATTGTTTGATGTATGAAAACTAAATTTTATTTGAAGAAATTCTAGAAAAAATATTTGTTTGCTTTAAAGAAATATTTTTTAAAACACAATTTTTTGTGTTATATTTTAACTTATTAGACAGTCATTTTCGTAATCTTCAACTATGTAATCGTACACTATATATTATATTGCAATTAACAATAATTATATTTACATTTTTTTCTTATGTATTATATAATTTATGCTTATATTAAAACTTTTAATTGTATATAAGATTTCGACGGTTTCACGATTAATTTTTTACAATTTTTGTGAACAATTCATCCCTTGCTGTAAGATTTCTTGTTCTAAGCCTGCTGCGATCATGCGAAAATCTAAATGCGTCCTCGTAGCAAACTTGCTAAAAAAATTGTATAACTGTACGACTCCCGCTTCACGACGCTGTACGACGCCGGACGCTTCAGTAGAAACCAGGATTTGGGATCGGGAATCGAGGGTTAAGTGATCACGGACGCCTTACTTCGACAATATTTTTAGTGTTTACTCTAAGGTACATACATATATTTACAATCGGCAATTCGCCTGTGTTGGTATCGATAGGTATCTCCATGTGATTGTCTCGTGTGCTTAGCACTTAAATAAATAAACAGTATTTCTCGAGAAACCGGTATACGAAGGTAACTGTACTAAGTATATGTGGGGAACCATTTAGGGGACCGCAAGCGGTATTATTGAACATTTGTCCAGAATTATTGTTTGCACTAAAAACTATATGGAACAAAAAGTATATTTTAAGCAGCTCAAGGATTTTTGTTTTAAATACGTCGCAATTTTTTTTATTTTCTAAGAGAAATTTTACAAACTATGATCTTAATCGAATTTTCGTGGATTAAGGAATAAATAATCACTTTCCGTCTAAAGCTGTTATAATATTCATAATTAGTTTCCTAAAAATCATAAATCTTGAGATAAATAGGGGTAATATCTGAGGAAACTACAGCCACACCATTAATAATGTGTCAGGGGGCCCCGAGGTAGATTCTTGACCTTTTTTGCAGAAATATTATTGTAGGTAAAATTATCTATAGGTAATGTGTGCTACGATACTGAGGCATCTGTTACATAAGACTACTAATTAAAGATTTATTTAATTTTCTCAACAATATTACAATAAGACCGGTGAAATGAACGTTGGGCGCCAGCTGAGACGCGGCTCTCAGCGCGAGCTGTAGTTAGCTCGCCTTATATGTTCACGTCGGTCACGGAACTGAACGTACGGTCACTGAACGTACGCACGCTCCGCGTTAGGAAGGTGGCTCGACCACGGCAGGCTCTCCAAGGCGGCGATTTCCACGCAGTGTGGATGATAGAAACGATTACGTCGTAAACACTTCAAACCAAGCTAGCATGATATTTACTTAACGGTATACTAAATTATACTAGTGATCCCAGGGGGCTCCCTGTAGATCTCACGACAACTTCACTCCAGGATAGAACTGAAGAGGAGAACTTACTCCGCGCTCTCCACTCACCCCTCACTCCTCGGTGGTGGCTCGAACGCCGTGGCAGGCGTCTCGGGATAATTGTTCCCGGCTTAATTCTCGATTCCTCGTCCTCACAGGACTGCCTCTCGCACGAAACCTGAATTTGTCCTCGTGCACGAGTATTGAGGTCACCCTCAGTGCTCGTTAGCCTTCGATGGCTTCTTGCGGCCCCGCTTGTTGGCTACCTGGCACCGAAATCTTTTCAAGAGAGAGCTGTTACTCGCTCGGGCTCCGAAAGATAAGAGAGAGAAGTATATTTCTCTAAACCCGTCACCAGCCGCGTCCCTCCCAAATTGGCGTAGCGGGGAAGAGTATTTCTCCCCACTCATGTCCGCTCGGTATGGCTCGCAATTTGCGGGATCTGTGGTCGAGTAAATGAGATCAAAGTATCTTTTGTTTATCATTCGAATTTACTGATCGATAATATTAATATGGAAAATATTTATTCGGTGAAAGCGTTGTAACGCATTTCCCGCTTCACAAGCTAAAGCAAAAAAAATTTATATGCATATATGTATACGTTCGTCAATATCATGGTTATTCCCCTTTATTGCACTCCGCTCTCAGTCTATTGTCTCGTCAGACCTTCCCCCCGTACGGGCCGAAGCACTCGTCACCCCCGTCGATCGCACGATTACACGAGTTCGCAAACGAAGGAATATGGAATATCGCACGAATGGAATACCAACGTTCACCACTGTGGCACCGAATGTTAAAATTTTACTGCTGTCTCTAACATAGGCATGAGTCATCTCCCCTTATTATCTCTCTGACTACATTCGACGTGTCAGAAAACTGTATTTTATCATGTCTTTTTAACGCTTTTGTTATAACCACCAAATTTCATTATGTAATTTCAAAACAGCATAAAACGATAAAGAATGAATATTTAAAACCTATAGAAAAGTATATAATGCTAGAATAGTTTTAGGAATAAAAATAATATTAAATCAGTTGATAGCGCGAAAGGCACGGACAATAAAAATAATTATTATTTATGTAGAATTGATATATCTACGCATTTCCTTCAAATAAATATTTTATCTACATTTTGTAAATAAGTTCGCTCGCCAGTAAATCTGTATGCGCATGGTTTGCATTATCTATATGATGCACATTTTATGATCACCGATCTACACATATTCGCTATGCCACGGAAGATCCGAAATTAAGTGACGCTGTATTGAAGCAGCTGCAGCGTATACCATGAGCAAAGGCCAGTCAGTGCTCGAAAGGAGAGAAGAAAGACGGTCGATGCGCTGATTGACGCTCGTGATACTCGGGTTTCCAATGTATGCGGGGAATTGGATGCAGAAGTTTTTCGAACGCACGCACTTCCTTTTTGATAGCCGCTCGGGTTCTATATTCTCTTTTACATAAGTCATTCTATATTACAGTCGTTTATTATTTACATTTTTCACTTATTTTTCCTCAGCATTAATAAAATAGTTTTTTTTAAATATATCACTATAGTTAAATAATATAAATATCGGTTTATATATATTTATAATATAAATAAATATATTTATATATATATATATATATATATATATATATATATATATCTGTACATTTTCTGTTCTTTTATTTACTTTTTACAGTAGCGGTACGTAAATTATATTCAATTATATATGTTTCGTATATGTTTCGCGTACTATAGTTCTTCTTTCCACAGGATTGAGGCATCATAATGGTACCGGCGGAAAACAATTTAAAAAACAAATATGAGGATTTCCGCAAAAAACTGATGATTTGAAACCATCAGAAATCGTCGAATAAATTATCAGATAAGCCTCCAGGTTCTTCACAAAGTTCACGTGATGGTACAAAACAGCAACAGGAAATATAGATTATTGTATTGATTTCGAAAGTAACTTTAGTTCCAAAACCCGTTGCGTACCCGTTGCCTAATATGGATCAGATCCTAAGGAAGCAACAGTCAACTACATATATTTCGATTTAGCATTGAAACAGTGCGTATAATCAAATATTTCCACCGGAATTTAAACCGATTACAATGTTTACGGTACCTGGAATGGGATTATTCCAGTTTACCAGTGTGACATCTCGCTTTGGTTAATAAATCTCCTTAAAGGCGGATGACACCCTGGTTCTTTACGGGATCATTTACTTTCGCGAAATACAGGATTTCCTCCTATTTTTGGCCTAATCTCGCGATTAACAGCCAGGGATGTGAGGCTGGTGCGTTAATCGATACGTGGCATAAACATCACTGCGAAACGAATTCAACCAATACTAAATTTCTAATCAGATCCTTTAATAAATTCTAATTCAACTCGGAGCAGCTTCCGAACACAGGATTAAAAATCCCGCCGTTTAGCTTTCTCTTAGTGCGATCACGGAGCAGCTTCCGAGCAGAGGATTAAAAATCCCACCGTTTAGCTTACTCCTAATACAACAACACAGCAACTTCCGAGCACAGGATTGAAATCCCGCCGTTTGGCTTACTCTAATGGCGAACACGAAGCAGCTTCCGAGCACAGGATAAAAAATCCCACAGTTTAGCTCACTCTGTTGTGTTTTATTACTATTCTTTTTGTGAAAGAAATAAAGGAGACAAGAACAATTAATATAAATTACTTACTTATATTTATTTATTGTATCCAATAGTAAACGGTTTACAGACCGCGTTTGTGAGTATATATCGTTGCTAATTCTAAAGACTAATCCTAAATTATAATTTAATAAAATTAAGTATAGTGGATAGCTTTCGGGATCGCTCTCTTTTGTACGATTTATCATACCAACCTTCTACTTTAATTTCGGTGGCTTCGACTGCTAATGGCTGTCAAGATAGTGTATCGGCTAGTAAATTATCTTTTCCTGGATGGTATTTAATTTCAAAATCATACTGACTTAATTCGAGTGCCCAGCAAGCTAAACGACCAGACGGATTTTCAATATTATTGAGCCATTTTAACAACTGGTGGTCTGGTAATACAATGAAGTGATATCCTTCAAGATAATCACCACCCCATTTAATTGCTAGGCCCACCTGGGGGATGGCAATTAAATGGGGCACCACCCCATTTGGTTCAAGATTCCACATGACCCATTTAATTGCTAGGCATTCTAGGTCAGTGGCAGAATAATGCTTTTCGGCTGGGGTGAGCGTTCGGCTAGCAAGAGCGATAACTCTTTTGCTGCTCTCATATACTTATATAAGCGCTGCCCCTAATCCTTCTTTACTGGCATCCGTTTGCAGGATAAACGGGCGGCTCCAGTCTGGACAGGAAAGGATGGGTGTATTTGTGAGAAGCTGCTTGATTTTGTCAAAAGCATCTTGCTCTGCTTCTCTGCAATTCCACTTAGTTGTTTTCCTAATTAAACGACGCAATGTTGTCTATTTTTGTCTACGATATATCCTAGATATTTTAGACTTGAGCGAGCAAAATGCTATTTATCTGCATTCGGTTTCAGTTTTGCAATTTTCAGGCGGTTGAAAACATCTTTCAATTTTTTCAGATGTTCCGCAAATGTAGACTACACTACTACAATATCATCTAGATATGCAAATTCATATGGTGCCATCTCAGTAGTGATTACTCTGTCTAAAAGTCGTTAGAATGCAAGCCAAACGGCATTACGTTGAATTCAAATAGACCTTTTCCACCCACGGTAAAGGCAGTGATAGAACGACTTTCCGGTGTTAATGCAACTTGCCAATATCCATTTTTTAAATCTAGAGTCGAAAGATATCGTGTTCTTCGTATTTTATCTAATGTTGCATTAATTTGCGGCAAGCGATAAGCGTCTTTCTTTGTCATTTTATTCACTTTCCAAAAATTGACACAGAATCGAGCTTTTTCGTCTGTCTTTTTTACTATTACTACGGGTGAACTCCATGGGCAGCTGGACGGTCTTATTACGTTTTCACTTAGCATTTTATCAACCTCTTGATTAATAATTTCTTGCATAGCCAGACTTCTCGGACGGTATTTCTGTTTAATCGGTGTTTTTTCCTTTAAGACGATTTCGTGCTGTATAAGCGGAGTAGGACCTTGGATAAACTTTATGAAAGGGTTTATGGAATTTCTCCATTCCTATTTTTAAGAATTTTTCTAATTTTTGTTGTTCGATTGAATTTAAGTTCTGTAGTCCGTAAGGTGCTCCAATCGTACATATTTGATGTATCTGGTCATTTGAAGTTTTGGTTATCTGACGATTATTTAATGTTATACAGATCTCGAGTCTTTTAAGAGTATCCGTACTTAAGAGCATAGGATGGCTCAATGCGTTCATTACTAGGAATTTTTGTTGATATCTTTTCCTTGCACATATAACGGTCCATAAATATTTTTTTCAAGGCTAATTTCTGAGCCGTTTGCCAAGACTGCGATTACTTGACTCAGTATGCCATCGGAATTTCATGCAAACTTCACTAAGTTTTTCATTTACATAAGAACTTACAGATCCAGTATCCAGAAGAGCTGATACTTCGTAATCATCGATCATCATTCTTACGAAATGTCGGTTATCTGTTTCTATTTTTAATTGCAGATGATGGGCCGAGCTGGGTTCGGTGTGGGCTCGGCCCTTATGATGATTCCCGACGGATGACACTGCAGTCGCGAGTATAAACGTTATCGCGACCATAATATGAACAAAAAATTTTCTGCTGATTTGTGTACTTGAAGGGGTCGTATCCCGTCTCTTTACATCTCCAGTAATACTCGGTCATAAACTGTAGCAATTTTATTGTTATAATTATGTACACGAATTTCAGGTTTTCTGGTTTTATATTCTGGTATATGTGCAGATGTATGACTATTCGGACTTTTCTGCTTCTCACACTGTTTTTTTATTTGTAGATATTCTTCTACGTGTTGTACAATATTTGAAATAGATGTGACGTCATCACGGCGAATATATAGGCGATATTTGGCGAGCATGTTGTAATACATAGTTTCGGTTTTTTGTTCTTCTATAAAACCTCCTGGCCGTCTCATTAGCGTGATTAGTGAGTTGTTGAATGTACGTACATCCTCATTAGATTCCTGTAGACGGTTATGTATTTTTCGATCTAAATTTCGACCTTCACTAGGCGACAAATAAAACTTTCTTAGTCCTTCTTCTAATTCTATGAAATTTTTAACATTTGAGGCAGAATTTCTGTACCACAACTGAGCATCACCTCTTAATAATTCTGGAAATCAGTTCAGAATTTGTAGATCAGACAAATTATATGCTCGTTCTAGATCATGGATCCTTTCGAGAAAAGAATGTAAGTTTTTGCCATAAAATTGGTAATTCCATTTTCTCATTTGGTTCCTCACTTTAGCGTTTTCTTGCACAGCCGTTGATTACTGTGCATAAACAGTAGCAGGCCGAGTCCCATAAGGTGTATCCGATGCAGGATGTGCGATGACAGAACTGGAAGTCGAAGCGGCAGCTTGTTGATTAAGAAGCTGTATACGAAGTTGTCTAAATTCTTTTTCAATTTCTGCTAAATCTTGTGTGCGGTTGAGATCTTCATTGAAGTCTTTTTCGCCTTCTGGTTTGTCGCTATAGAGCTCCAGGTGAGCCCGTACATGAGCAATTAAGCACTAGCGTAAATATGCTTTTGCGCCGTCTATTGGCAAATTATTTTTTGCGAGTTCGTTTTCTATTTGTTCTTTTGATAATTTATAAACCCAGCTTACTCGGGGTTTTGCCATTTTTGCAGGATTTTAATTTTATTAGTAACGACAAAAAATATATATACTGTGTAATAATTTTAATTTTTCTGGAATGGAAAAACTAATTTATTTTTATTTTTTCTACGAGAAAATTATTAGTTCAGTTTTCTATTTTCAAAACGGTTAATTTTATTGCAACTTCGATATGTGTTACTTCGTGCTTCGGTTCAACAAACCACTAGACTCTTTTCCCACAAATCGAAAAAATGCGGTTTTTGTACAATAATTTTGAAATTTCCGTTTAAAGAAATTATTCCGTTATTACAGAAATAAGAAATTTAATCAAATATTAATTTTACGGATTTATTAAACTAGTCCCTGTTCGAGCACCATTTAACGTTCCTATCCCCCTCGGGATAACTTACGCGATATTATTCCAGGATAATTTGAGAGGGGAGGAAGTATATTCGAAATTGGACGGCGGATCGGGAAAATAATTTAAAACACAGTATATTTTGTTTAGCAAAATATAAAAATTAATTTATTCAAAGAAAATGATCCACACTGTCACGGTTCTGTAACAAAAAAAAATAAAAAAAAATAATTACTTAATATACTTAAAATAAAACTTAATAAACGAGATTTGTCAACTCGTAATAATACAATTTATTTAACTGTACGCTAGTTTCCGTGAAATTTAATTAATCCAGCGCTAGTTTCCGCACAGATACCCGGTGCTATTTTCCACGCAGGGAATTTAACTGTATCGGGTAGAGTTTACTGTAGGTATAAAACTAAGGTGAGATTAACTCCGCTGGTCTTTTGAGGAGCACGTCGCAACCAGGATCAAGAGTTAATAGGTAATAGAATTTTACAGGATAAGAGAACTGCTGGTCTTTTGAGGAGCGCCTCGTAACCAGAATCGCGTTCTCTTCAGGTAAGGTAAAATTATTAACCGTCTGTCTTTTGAGGAGCGCCTCGCAACAGAGATCAAGTTAATAATTTCGGTAGAGATAAATTTGGTCAGGATTGATCGAGCTCTAGACAAGAGTTAGCTACCGAAGGAGTTCAAGTGACACGACTTCGGGTCAGCCGGTTTACTGGACGAACTCCCTGATTTTGCCTTTTGCAGGCCCTTTTATAATAAAATTATCGAGTATTATCGTCGCCGCTCGTATAACATCGAACGAGCCGCCGCTTTATAATAATAATATTAATAATAATAATTATATCACTAATAATAATAGTAGTACTATTAATAACAATAATAAATAGTATTAACTATAATTTTCGCAATTATAATTAAAGGCAGTCGATTACTGCGTACAAACATCATTTGATACACGTACAATAGTGTATACTCACACACACACACACACATATATATATATATATATATATATATTGGGTGTGAATAATATTTCAATGCGCGCGCCAGTATAAGGCTTGCACGTTCCCCTACCGCAGTATTCTTTGCTGGCGCATGTCTTTCGACGAGAGAGTACGGTAGTGTGCGTGCGGCATGTATTTGAGGCGGATAGCGGCTGCCGGTCTAATACACTTGACGCGGCTCTCTCTCGCGGCGCGCAGGATATCTCCTCTAACGTAGTTTTCGGATTTAAGCTTAGTGGTAGTGAGAGAGAATATGTATTGCGTTCTCTCTTTACGCTTCGGTTTATTTACGCGACCTTTGCCCGCTTTCAGTATGTTTACCGCGTGTTATAGTTTAGTGTGTTCGCGATATATTTGTGCAGTAAATTTATATACCGGTCGCAATGAATTTACGCGGCCATGTTTTTGACCGTCGCAAAACTATGTCACAAAAAAGCACAGAAAAACTAAGTAAGAAAAACGCACAAACACTCAATTAAGAAATACGCACGAAAACTAAGTTAAGAAAAACGTATAAAAACTAAGTTAAGAAAAATACACAAAAACTAAGTTAAGAACATACAAAAATCCTAAGTCGAAAAGAAACGCACGAAACAAAAATAAGGCGAAAAGAAATGCACGCCAAAAAACAGAGTCAAAAATTTCACGACAAAAACTAAGTCCGCGCGAATATTTTCCGAGACTGTCGTAAGCAGTTGTCCGACCTTAACGAAATTCTAATCGACAGTGAAGTTTGGCTCTACCGGGCCTATATTTATATGTAGTCCCGACAAAGCCCTTATAAATTTTTCATAGAAACTTGTTCCGGTGGTAGTGGAAGGCCAATGAAACAGATTAAATTTTGTTTATAAAACAATTCTCTTGTTGGCTCTCTTACATTAGTCAAAGCTTATAAGTAATATATAATTATGAATTTCTATAAAATATCTATAAGTAATATGTCTATAAAAGAGCTACAAGCTATGTTCCTATAAAATATTTATAAAATATTATATAATATTTATAAAATATTTAAACGTTATACTTCTAGACAACATCTATAAAATACCTATATGTCCTGTGTCGAACCATAAGCTTGCACATATTTATTAAAATATAAATAATAATAATAATAATTATACTTAAAAAAATAAAATATTTTATTACAGCGCACGGTGGCGAACGGACTACCCTTATGTTGAAAGCAAAGGGGCAAGGCATAGCGGAGCAGTAATGAACGTTCTAACTTTGTTATTTCTAATAATTTAAATACTTTTATTTTTTTATGTTAGAATTATATTTTTGTTATAAATAAATCTTTTTTTAATTGAAGGAAGGATTTAGTTTAAATACTAATATAAAAGAAACCTACGTCCACAATAGAATTTTCCTTCTTGAGTTGATTTATAAAAAATGGTTTATTATCTAATAATAAATGTAGGCTCAATTCTAAACTCTGGGGGGTGGAGCAAGAGTTAGAATTGAGTTTTGACTAAATATTTATACTATGGGTACTTGGTGGCGGACTGAGCGACAAATGGTCTACGTGGGCTGAGCTAGGCCAAACCTATCATGTAAATAATACCGGAAATTTAAAGGAACTTACACGAGCGAGCTTGACGGCGGTCTGAGCGGTCAGGTACCGAGGTGGGCTGAACCGGAGCAACGCTTCTGCAAGTCAAAATGCAAAAAAGAATATTTCGTAACCGTTGGAGCAAAATGAGCCTGATGTTGGGTTGAACGATCAGGTGCCGAGGTGGGTTGAGTAAGAGCACAAAGTAGCTCACACCAGAAACGAAATGTTACAGTCCTATTTTTATAGAATATTGATAAAATATCTATAATTCTATAAGTTAACTTATATAAAGATATCATTATTTTGTCTACAAATCACCTGTAAGTATTTTATTAAGATTAGATTTATATTAATTATCAATAATATGGATATACAATCTGTACACTTTAGCCTGATATATAACTATCGCCCTATTCATTTGTCCTTTTGATCGCTGGTATAAGTATCTTTAATATTTAGTTTCTTCTTGAGAAATTTTAGAGAACCCTCTTCAAGTTGATAAAGTTTAATGATGTAACACTTCGGTAGTCTATACAAACGGTAGCCGATATTTTCAAAAGCTGTTACATATGGTAGCCGGTGTTTTCGTTAGTCGTTACATACGGTAGCCTACGTATCCAGTAGCTTTCCTATAATGCCTACTATGTGATTCGGTCTCGGCCTCGAGTCTCGCTTACTGTTCGTATCCGCCCTTTTGGAAATACGCCCGCGTCATGGGCCACGCTACTTACTCTCTACTTAATGCTAATAAAAATGGAGGGAGAGACGGAATCTTCACGGATGGTGTCCGTGATACTCGTTCTCTACCGCGGAAACGCGTCCGAGACCGCCGATCGACCGGGCCACAATATCTCCCGAACTCTAGGGAGCTCCCTAGGCAATGCCACTGGCCCCTTTCCGCAAGATTCACCCACCACACTTCCTCGGATCATCCCAACCAAATGACTCCCGAGTCAGTGCCCTCCGTTGCGACCTATTCTTAAAATAAAACTGAAACCTTATATAAGGTCCAGGTGCTAAACCCTTACTTATACACTAACCGTTACTTATGAATAATAATCAGAATCATTACTAAATCGAAATCCGAACGTCACCCTGCGTCTACGCCTAGAGAAATCGAAACCCGCCGCACCGCTGATTCCTTCCCGCACCCCTCGGACTTCCTGAGGTCGAGTCGGTCGTGTTAGGAGAGCCTACAAATCGCCAGCCACTCCCGTTCTCTTTCAGGAGAACGGGACGAGAGCCTCACGACCGACTCAAATCTTCCGAATAACCACGTGAAACTCGATATCGACAGCTATCTTTGCACCGGTGAAGTCCCTCGTTGAAGTCAAAGTTTCGCGCCGATCTCCCGCACTAATCGGGTTATGAACCTAGTTTATATCCTATGAATACGATAGTTCTCGAATAAACCTTCGAAAGCCTGCAGCAGTTCTCGCTATTCTCTCGACGAAACGCTCGAGCAATACCTTACGCGCCCCGCACGTCGCCTATTAACGCCGATATAATTAAGACGGCAGTCTCCGTACTCATCCTTTCTCTATGTGATAATCAGTGCACGGTAGGGAAGGTCCTCTTTCGGAAACGTCTGGTCGGGTCGGCTGTTGAGCGAAAAGAGAGCGAACGTGCTCTCGCGAACCTGACGACTTTTTGGCGGGTGCCCTCCTGTCCCGCACTACGCTGGCCCTAAGCTACCTATAGGTATCGCGGTCGCAGCAGCGCCGCACCAGCGGTGCCCGGCGTACGTATCGCCGTGTCGTCGCGTGACCTCTTCATCTTTTTGTCTCTGCTGCTTTGCTCTCTCGTCCTTCGTAAATCGAGCTCCCGATGTCTTGTTTATAATTTGTTTTCATTCGGAGCATCGAGCCGATAAACTTCGTAGGAATTCTGCGCCTTTGCTGCTCTGCTTCACCATTCGTCGGCAATAATTTTGAACATTATATTATATTATAAATAAAACTTTTATTTCAGCGGTCGAAACTCGAGACTTTTACGTATCGGAGGCATATTTCGTTTCACATTTTGAACATGTATATTTTGCCACTTTACAATATATATATATATATATATATATATATATATATATATATATACATATGTAAGCATTCGAAGAATATTTAGAGTGGATAAGACGTTTTCTAGCTCGAGTATCTTAAGCTGGCCTCACGATTAATCGGTAAAACGTCTTTAGACATTAAGAGTTCACGACAATCCGACACCCGGACATCCAGGTCCAGAAAAGACATTTGTGGGAATCAGTAAGTTCTATTATTGGCCTGGATTTTATAAAACAGTCGTAAATTATGTGAATAACTGTCTTGTATACAAGCAGTCCAAGGTAGGTCAAAGACCACCTGATAGATAGGATCTTAGAGAGACCCTGGCAAATGGTTGCTGGTGACATCAGCGGATCTTTTGTAAAAAGTCTTGGATTTGAATATACCTGATGTTTCAAGATTTGTTCACGTGGTAGAATTCATCCTTATAGGTAAAGCAATCGACAGGACGATCCTCAAAGAGTTTAAGAAGAGGATCGTACTCAAATTTGGCGCGCCAGAGTTCTTCCCTTTAGTTCATCGTACGGAATTTCAAAATCGTATTATTGATGATATTCTACACCCTCTGAATATCGTATCATCCGCAGGCTAATCCAGTGGAACGGATCAATAGAACATTGAAAACCTGTATTGTGGCGTTCGTTGAAATTGTGGGAGAGAGCTGACTCCGCCAAAAACTCTCTGCCGCAGCCAAGATCAAGCTACGGCGGAAACTCAGAAGAGAGCGAGAAAGAAAGAGAGAAAGAGAGAGTTCTTGGTTCGCGAAAATGGAAAGATTGAAGGAACTTCAAGGGATCGCGAGGAAACGGTCACAAGGGCAACGGCGTTGTCAGGCTGAATATTATAATACCAGACGATATTCCTTTCCGTACTAGGTGACTTATCCCTCTAATTGTCCCTCTAAGGCATCCGCAGAGGATGTCAGCTCCGTCTCATCAGTAGAGTGATGCAAGAGAATAAGTTCTTCTATGCCTCCTCTCTACTGGCCTAGACTACCTCTCTCGAAGTTGGAGCTACGGAGCAAGAGGGGATGCGCCTTATGTCTACTTCTTACACACCACGGTCTGAGACTACTCCTCCCGAAGTTGGAGCTTCGGGCCAAGAGGGGGTGTGTTCTGATCAAAGCGAGACGATTGAGCCCTTAGCTGAAGCTTCGAATTCTCCCCATAACCTGGACCGTTCTTCACCTCTCCCGGAACTAAATTTCGGGGCAAAAGAAAGTGAAGGCGGATGCGCCTTCCACCTGCACAGTTGGAGTAGCCACCACTCCTGGGTTCCAAAACTCAGAAAAACAGGGGATGCCACGACCGAAGTCGTCAAACTTCGGTTGCACGTCCACTTCACCCGAAGCAAGAGTTTCGGATACAGGAGAGAGCGAGGCTACAAGAACACCTTTTCCAAGGCTGACTCCACTCCAAAGTATGGAGCAACGTCTTTTGGAAGCTTGGACTAATTACAAGGAGGCCGAAATTAGAGTTATTGATGCTTCGGAAGAGCTACGAGGTCGACCTAGATTTTGGAAGCAGGTCGTTCCAGTTATCGCCTAAGAGGTCGATGACCTTGAGGCCGTAGCTGAGGAGGCGTTACTGAGATTCTGCCGGCAACGTCGGATCGGGAACAGAAGGGCGAGCTCACAACAGTACTCGCTCGCTAAAAGGCCGTAGAGACCGAAACGAGTACAAGTTGAACTCCTCTGTACCTGTGAAGAAGCGCGCCGGCTGGGGCAGGGTATCTTCTCCTACTCTCGGCATTCGGTAGAGTTAGCCACAGATGTGACTGGCTGCGTGCAAAAGCAAGTTCGCAACCTACAGGGAGTCGCCGGGGAGAGACATCGAGGTGTACCACCGGTGAACCTGCTGGTCGAGGCAGAGGAAGTCCATAGAGCAGCCAGAATCACGCTCAAGCGGGGGTATCTAAGGAATATAAAAACAATAAGATTCCAACATCTTCCCCGGTACAGGACTGCCGATCGTATTACGTGTGTGATTCTGGTGGTCGATATGAACTAGACCACCGGTGTTTTTTCTGAGGATATCGTGGCGACACCATAGAGGACACATGTCCAAATCGTAACGATCGTAGGACACTAAGGCAAACACCTGGGTTTCTCAGAGGTGCTTGAGGTGCACGGTCCTTGGACTTCTCTTTTTCGGCGTGCAACATCCAAAATGGAGATGAACAAAGAAAGTTATGTTTGATGTTGCTGCGTCGATGAAAATAAGTTTTGGACTAATATATATTTTTTTATTATTATCTATGAATCCAAATATTAATGTATAAGATTATTTCCCTTTTTCTGTCCATATTTTTTTTTTATCATTCCTTGAATTATGCTGTAGAATTGTGTAAGCCGTAGTATACGCAACGTCTGGAAGGCTGGTGTAGCACGTACAAAGTAAGATTACTTGTACGTGTTATATCGAAATTAGTATTCATAAATACTACTACGCAACCGGATTACGTTCGCTTCTGGAAGGTAAAATTATTAGCCATCTGTCGGCCTAGTGCCGGTCGTTGCGTCCGTCTAGCGTCTCGCAAGAGAGATCAAGCTAACAGTTCTAGAGGAGTATTTATGGTAGAAATTTATGAGCTCTGGACAAGTTTTAGCTTCGGGAGGAGTTCAAGTGAAACGACTTCGGGTCATCAGGTTCATTGGATGAACTTTTTGATTTTGCCTTTTGCAGACCCTTTTATAATGAAATCATCGGGCATAATCGCCGCCGCTTATCTAACATCGGCCGAGCAGCCGATTTTATAATAATAATATTAAGAATAATAAGATTAATAATAATAATAATTAATATTAATTATAATTATAATAATGATAATAATTATATAATTGATTACAGTTGTTATACTGCTTACAAATATTTTGTTACATGCGTACAATGATTTACATGCATATATATATATATATATATATATATATATATATATATATATATATAAACATATATTCCGAGTATGAAATATTTAATTGTTCATGCAAATTAAATATGGTGGGTGATTTCATTTGGGACACCCGTTGTATATGTTCCGAATGTGCGCGCCAGTGTAAAGACTCGCGAGTTCCACTACCATGTTATTCCGATATTCGATGCTGGTACGTGTTTTTCGGTGAGAGAGCACGGTATTGTACATGCGTGCATGTATTAGAAGGGGATAGCCGACGCAGACCTAATACTCTTGGGTGCTCTCCCTCGCCACGCTAGGTCTTCCTAGCGATAGAGAGAGAGAAAGTATATTGCGCTCCCTCTCTCTTTTTCAGTTTTGGCTATCGCATCGACTACATTCTCCAGTAGTCGTCGCGACCTTTGTCCATTCTCGGTATGTTTAGCGCGTGTTGAATTTAATATATTTAATTAATTTCGTGTTCGTGTTAGATTATTTGTCGAACAATTATTTTTGCATGTAATAATTTTCACGTGTGTGACGAGGTTAAATAATTATTTGTGTATTTATAAATTATTGTGTATTTTCAGAATAAATTTGTGCGTATGTGATCGAAGTGAAATATTTATTGGCATATATTTGAAAGAAATTTTGCGCGACCACGTTTTTGGCCGTTGCAATATAATAAAAAAATATAAAAATTCTGAAATTTAACATAACAGATTTTATCACATTTCATTGTAGGTCTTCAACAATATATTGAAAGTCTATATAAATTATTAAAATTATAATTGCTTTAGAATATTTATAGTTATAAAATTTGACATTCCCAAAAAGAAAAGTTTATTATTTGACCTATTATTGCGGCTTACAGATAAAATCAAAAATTTCCATAAACTTATAATTTCAAATTATTTAAAATGCCTAAACTGGTAATTGAGTTGAACACAAAGTTTACCAACATTTTCGAATTTATGTATTTGTAATTAAGCACTAGTCACCACGTAAGCGTATGAATTTCAGTTTTAAGGGACACGCAATTACATTATATAACTTACAAACTTAGTGTATACCCGTGTAGAAATTTATTCTCGAATCTAACTAGTATAGGGTGAGTTTTCCTTATCAAATGTTCGGACCCAGAAGGGAAATCTAGTCTGATCCTAGTTCCGATTTGTCCCACTTTTAATAGCATTTTTAATAGGGAACGAGCTTAGATTTTGATAGGTATACCAAGCTAGAAACTAGACAAAATCTAGTCAGAAAATCTAGAAAATAAGCCAATAATAAATTATTCTAATTTTTTTTCCTCGATGAAGTGAATAATTTTTTGACTCTTTAATATTTATTTATTTAAAATAAAAAAATATATTTAGGTATTTAGGTGATGCATACCATTTAATTAGCATTCATAAATTATTTTCTATATGACTATTACGTATTATGATTTACAATAACAATTAATAATTATTAATATATTTTTTATACACTAATTATTGTAAATTTTAATGTTAAACACCTCTGCTGAACATATAATATTTTATTCGATGAAAAAAATTCCGACCACCGCTGAGTATCGAACTCACGACCCTACGATTCGCAAGCTAACGCATTATGCACTATGCTAAAACGCAATGTGGAATTACTATACTATAGTTTGCATATGACCGTAAAGCACTTAAGATAATATAATAATTTTATAAACACAAGATAAAACATACATAGGAAATCAATTTTTTAAATTCTTTCCCATGTTGGAAAAATCTGCGAGTGTTTATATACTATATACTATACTATATATATATATATATATATATATATATATACACATACACAAATATATATATACACACACACATACACGCGCGCGCGCACACGCACACACACATTTATTATACACATATATATATATATATATATATATATATATATATATATATATATATATATAAATATATAAAATATCTAATTTTTGTACACATAAGGTCTTGATTAGAAAAGACGTCGTTCTTTCCAATATTAGAAAAAGTTGAGGAAATCTAACTAGAATCAAAATAGAAAGTCTAACCATTTCCTTACTTCTCTAACTTTGCAGATTCCGACTAGAAAAACGTGAGTTTTTCTAAAATAGGGAGAAGTTAAGAAAATCTGACTAGATCCAAGATAGAAAGCCTGATAATTTCCTTAAGTTTTCTACTTGTAAAATTTTGACTAGTGAAAACACGTATTTCTTTCTAACATCAATAAAAGATAAGGAAATCTGAATAAATTCGAGAAAGTAATAATTAATATATGACGATTATTAGATGATCGAAGGGAAATCTAACTCGGATCTGGCGAGTATTACCTACATGAGGAAATCATCAGTAATACTGACTAGGATCTAGCCCGAACTAGGGATATACCGAGTATATTTCTGCACGGGTAACGATAAGATTAATTAAGATAAGGTTAATTTTTTTTTTAATCAAGCTTTTGTAAAATAATATATGATTATCAATGAAATAATACACAAATTAGTATTACCAAAAAATAGGTATATGTTTACAAAAATAAGTATAACTAATTCATGGTTTCATACTCCTAGCTATGACAATGAAAAGTATCTTTAAATATAATGTACATTAATGTAATTTAATAAATGAATTTATAACCATGTCTCTTTAATAAGCTTGTGTAAAGTATAGAAAAAAAATCCAGTCGCAAATACTTCTTAATAAACTTCCTGTCGTCTTCGTACTTGTCTATTATAGTAAATTTTCCTTTTTTCTTTAGGTATTTACATATCTCTTTATTTTTCTAATATATGCTGCATCTTATCCTTTACATAAAATAAATTACTAAATTTTAATTTTTTTAACGATGTGTTATATAACTACCAAACATTTGTTTCATTGCATATGCACTGTCAAATTAAGTCTTTGTTTGTTACATGAATAAAATTCATTTGAACAAATTTCTACAAATTTCTAAATGAATATACTTCACCTATTTAATGATTATTTAAGAATTTATAGTTCATAAATGAAACTTTACAATTCTTTATTTCTGTGTTTTCAGGTTTTTTTCTTACTATAAGCTCTTGAACCATTTATTATGCTATTGCAATTATTAAACATCCAATTACTGCTGATTGAGCAACTACTCGAAGTTACATAAGAAATAATGAAGTTAGAACTAACTCCTTTATCTTTATCGCTAGCATTAGCATTATTATTTTTTTTTTATATTTCTATTGTTTTATTCTTTCTGTTCATAAAATTTTTCCAAATTATTCACAGTTGTACATGATGACACATTTGTAATATTTTCATTTTGTTTGCTTATATCTTAATAGTCACTATTTTTCTTTCTCATATTTTCAAAACTATTCGTAGCTTCTTTCGAATTTCATTATTTTTATTTAGAAAGTGATTCTATTATTTATTGCTAATGTTTTAGATTGATTATATTATCGATTATATTATTGGTCTTACAGTCTTTATAATACCATATATTAGCTAAAATAATGACAGTCAGACTATCCTTGTTTATGTTTACCCCCATAGAATCTGAAATAAAACTTATCGCTGCAATAAAGTATATCGGAAAGTAAAAAATAAAAATAAAAAATATAAATAAAATAAAATTAATAATAAAATAAAAATAAAAATACAATAATAAGTAAAATAAAAATACTAAAAGTACTACTCTATCCTAGTAAAGGACAACCTGATTGTCCCCACCACCTTAGACTACCTTCTTGTCAATCGTTTCCAACCACTACGGTTCATTCTAAGGAACTAAACTAAATTGAAAAACCCAGCATGCTACTTTATATACCCCATCCCCACTCTAAATTTATTAGTATAACATTTATAGGACCCTCCCTTTTTTTCCTTTAACTTCAATACGAAATACCAATTCTATATTAATAAGGAATGATAAAAATTGTCCAATTTACTCGACTCTAACATTAAATTTACATTATTGGGATTTTTCAAAATATGAATATTTTTAAGAGATTGTCTTTTATATTCATTCTTAATACAATGTTCCAAAATATTTACATTTTCAAAGTCGAAAGAATGTAACAATTTTAAACTATGTTCTTTAAGTCCTGACGTACCATTCATGCTTCGTAACCTATATGGATGTTCATATATTCTTTGTTTTAGGTAACTTCCCGTTTGTCCAATATAATATTTGTCACAATCTGTACAATTTATTTTATATACTACTCCTGTTTTCAAACATTTATCATCCTTATCTTTACAATTATTAAATAGCTTTCTAATATTATTATTGTTGCTAAAGTAAACTTGAATCTTATGTTTTTTAAATGCACTTCTAATTCTTTCCGATAATCCTCATTCATATTGTAATACCACGGTTTTATTATTATTATCCCTTTTTTACACATTACGTTCTCTAGTGCTATTTTATCATTATTTTAGCTAATATATGATATTATAAAGACTGGTAGACCGATAAAAATATTTATTAATGTAATTCAGAACAGTCATAAGTACAATTTTTAATTTTAATACTTAATTATAATAATTTTAATATTATATGAACTCGCCTTTCTGGATTTATTGTTTTTATTTGTAATAAGTCTAGTATTTTTTATCGCTATTATTTCCGATTTATTATTTAATTTATGTTTTCAAACTTATTTAAAATTTCTTCACCAGATTTAGAATATTTACTTATAATAATTTCACTTTATGTATCCTTCTTTCTACAGAGTCAGTATTTTTATTTATGATATTATCTAAATTATATATAGTTATTTTTCCAAATTCATTATATGTATTAGCAGTATTTTTATTATTATTTATTGATACTGTTTTAGATTGACCATTTTTAATTATTATATTGTTACAATTATTTATAGTTGTTTTTTTTTCTTTTTTTTTCACTGTCTGGATTTGTAATAGTCACTATTATTGAATAGGATTGTTTTAAATTCACTATTTATATTTATAGTATTATCAAAATTATTTATTGTTGCTTTTTTTGAGATTCGTTGTCTTTCTTTTAAACTTAAACTTAACTTTTAACTTAAACTTAATTTTTTTAATTTATTAAATAATGCATCGTAACGTGGGCCATTTTGAAAACAATGGCAAAATTCGTATCCTCGTTCATCGGATGATTCATGCTGTACACACTTTAGATTAAGAAGAGAACACGATTAAGGTAGTATTGTAAACGAATGATTAGCTGAGTATTGTAATGCAGTTCAATTACGCGATTCTTTAAGGCACGAACGATAAAAGAAAAAAACGCACAGAATTGGAATATTACAATACTTGTACCTTCATATACCTCGCTGATGCGATAAATCAAGTAAATGTACATTGTCTTAGAGAAATTGCAATTCATTACATTTATTCCAAATATTTTCACATCATTGCCGATTTTATGTGCATTAACAGCAGTCAGTGGTTTTTGAACCACAGTCACGATAACACCATTATATTAACATTTTGTGAAGCACAATATTAGTCAGTATTAGTAAATAATAATAAGCGATAAACGATATACCTATACAATGTCGTTTTTTAGTTTGTAACATTTTAACAATGTAGTTTTTCGTGTTTCCTTCTGGCGCACACACGAAATCTGATGGTTTTCCTGCACGTGAACAGGCTACTTACAGTTGTCCATGTGAAAAGCATGGATTCTTTAAGTCAAGCGCATATACTTGTAGCGACTGTCCTTGTGTTTTATTAATGGTCATAGTAAAAGTGAGTCAAACCGGAAACTGTAAGCGCTTAAATTCAAATGGCATATGCTGGTATCATCGTAATACATGGCAGCAGTACATCTCCTCCTTTTAATTTCCCATTCAAAATGGTAGCTACAATCATATTGTTTAACAACTTTTTAACGGAAAGCTTGTACCGTTGTAAAGTCATGGTGGATTAATATTTCGTAGAAGTATAATAGGAACGCCAATTTTTAATGTTAAAATATGTAGTGACATACCTGGAAAGTGGAGTGAATTCAAGAATTCTGTTGGATAATTGACAACGTCGTCTTCATTCATGACAGCGTCAATGGATTTATATAACTTCACTTGGTCCGGTATTTCATTTTAAATATTGGAATTGATCAAATTAACATCAGTGTTCGTTCCTGGTATGATAGCACGTGTACTGACTCACAGATGATTCTTATAATTCAGAGCGATATTTGGGAAAACCTTCTCAATTAAATCATTTTTTATTGGTAATATATTACACAAATCTTTTGGTAATGTAATATATTGTATAGAGCAATTAATTGTTATGCTTCTATTTCCGATGTCTAATAATTGTTGAGAAAAATGTTCAGCAGATACAACATTTTGCAGATGGACCCATATATTAGTTTTCAATGTGAATGTCTTTACACATCGCCATAAAATAGATGCTTTAAGACATGCATTAAGTTCATCAGCAGGCGTGAATCGAGTTATCATTGACGTAGTTTGTCGATATATTATAACCAGATAATAAAATTAATGCTCCACCGAACGAATGTCCATTTCCTCGCAAATCTGTTAATATACGATCCAGTTTCTTTTTTGTGAGCCATTGTACACTCATCCAATATGAGAAGATCAAAACATTTGAGAACTTTGCCTATTCCTAAATTCTTGCTGCTATTGCATGTTAGCATCTCAGTGCTTCACAAATTTAAATGGCAATTTCAAAGCTGAAGACGCTGTTCGAGCACCATCTAAAAGTATTGCCGCTATTCCAGATGATGTGATAGCTAGTGCAATTTTATTCCGTCATTGTATAGACGCCAGAATCAATGAAATTAGAAACGTTTTACTTGCACCTCGGGGGCATTTATAAAGTACAATCCGCCGCATTGGTTTAAAATTTGATTCAAGAATTGTATCGTATAGAATACCTTGTTCTGGAACCAATTTCGAAATATCTATTTTAAGAAATGCCCTGGTACCATCAAGCGTAAGCATCATTTGCAGACCGGTTTGGCGCACACATAACAACTATATCAGTCCTTTGTTGCTGATTGACACACATATGTCCTGGATCGAAATCAGTGCTTCATTATACACATTTGATGTTAACTCAATATATGTGTCTAATATCTGTAAACGATGAAGGATATCTTCACTCATATAATCTTATCTATCTCGTAGTAGTTTAGGATTCGGTAGAAAACACATTATGAGTATGATTGTAAATAATGTACGAATTTGTTTAGATTGGTGAGTACACGATACATCAAAAAGTGCGATATCCCAATGTCCATCGTTTCCAAGAAGATTTCATTCATGGCAAGTTTCTCAATAGAATGCACATAGTTTACCATTTACTATTCTTAGTTTTTGGAAAGATTTAGGCCCATGTACGTTAATTAAAATCAATCGTAGGTAAAAACATTCTTGATTATTTCAATGCACTGTATAAACACACCCTGAGGCCTACGATGGCTCGATCGCTAGAGCGAAGGACTAATAACTTGGCGATCCGAGTTCAAATCCCGGTCTCGGCCGATTGACACAGGCATCGCTGTAATAATTTATATGTGCTTTGTTTACAAACACATCGTAGACCTCCATCGCTGATTAACACCAATATTTGGAAGCATAAATAGAGCGACGTTAAATAATATAAAAAAAAATAAACACGCCCTAACGTATTTGACGAAAACAAATTCCGATGTCCTTTAACTGGTTGACCTTGTTTACGACGTTGAAACTTTTTCGCTGATGCATTCCACGTATAGAATCTTGGCACTTCTGAATAAAGTAACTTTCTTGCAAATAAATCATCTATAACGAAAAGACCGCAATTAATGTTGTTCTTAACTATAGACTCGCTGGCCATTTTCAAGATGCACTGAGAAATGAGTAACGGTTGAATAACGTACATGAATAGGAAAGGAAAGAATACGCCAAATAGGTTTGTAACGTTCCTATCCCCCTCGGGATAGCCTACGCGGTATCTTCCCAGGGTAGTTTTGAGAGGGGAGGAAGTTTTTCAGGATTGGACGGCGGTTTCAGGAAAATAATATTACACGAACACAGTATATAATTTTTTTATAACAAAAAATATAAATTTATTTACGAAAAAAATAAATCAGCTCCTCTATCTACAGGATTCTGAAACAAATCAATATAAACACAAAAAATAATTAATAAAGGTAAACTATAGCTAGATCTATATATTTATTTGTATAAATTTTGCGCTATTTTCCGCAATGCCTCTAATATTCGGCGCTAGTTTCCGCACGAATACCCGGTGTTATTTTCCACGCGGGGATTTAATGAATCGAGACAGGTTGATTTGAAAGGGAAAAAAAAATAAGGAACAAACTTAACTCCGCTGGTCTTTTGAGGAGCGCCTCGCAACCAGGATCAAGAGTTAAGGGGAGAATTTCTGGTCTGGATAAGTAAACTGCTGGTCTTTTGAGGAGCGCCTCGCAACCAGGATCACGTTTACTTAAGGATAGGTAAAGTTATTAGCCGTCTGTCTTTTGAGGAGCGCCTCGCAACAGAGATCAAGCTAATAACTTCGGAGAAATTGGTAAATGTAAGGATAGGTAAACTGCTGGTCTTTTGAGGAGCGCCTCGCAACCAGGATCACGTTTACTTCGGAAAGGTAAATTATTAACCGTCTGTCTTTTGAGGAGCGCCTCGCAACAGAGATCAAGTTAATAATTTCGGAAAGGAAAAAAGTCAGGATTAAATCGAGCTCTGGAAAAGGTATTAGCTCCGGGAGGAGTTCGTGTGAAACAACTTCGGGGCAGTTGGTTCACCGGGCGAACTGCCGATTTTGCCTTTTGCGGGCCTTTTTATAGCAAAATAATCGGATAATTCCGTCGCCGCTCGTTTAATTTCGGACGAGGCGCCGAATTATAATAATTATATTAATAATAACAATAATTATAATAATAACAATAGTAATCAATAATAATTATAATATTCAATAATAATTATAACAATTATTATTTTGTATTTCGTTATTATTAGCAGCCTGTGTGCTGCGTACAATAATAATACACATATACACAAGTTTAAATATTTATATACATATATTTATACATTATGTGTACATTAAATTATTTGCTTTAGTTAATTTAATTAAATACAGCGGGTGCATTCGTTTTTGGACACCCGTTGTATATGCTGGTATTCGCGCGTTCGCTACATTGGTTGCGGCTCAGGCTGCTCAGTGAGAGCGTATAATAGTGTGCGTGCGACATGTATTAGAGGGGATAGCGGCCGCCGGTCTAATACATTGAACGCGCGTTCTCTTGCCGCGCGCAGTGTATCCCCTCTACGGCATACGCTGTACTTAACTTAGTGGTAGAGAGAGAGAGAGACTAGATATCGCGTTCTCTCTCTACTTGTTCGAGTTTCGGCAGTTGCGACGACTACCTTCTTCAGTAGTCGTCGCGACCTTTGCCCGGTTTTTCGGTGTTTATTTGGTATATACGCGAGTCTTAATTTAATCATTATAGAAATAATATGTTTAAAATATTATTTCTAATAATATTCGATATTCTTTCTTGTAAATTTATACATCTAATTCCGTGTATGTATTGTAAAATACATCCAGTGAATTAGATGTAATACTATCTCAAATTTTAACGTGTAACATGAGTCCTTTGTTCGAAGTAAATTTGCGCGGCCATGTTTTTGGCCGTCGCATCTCCCTCTTTTTTCGGGAGCGCGGCGCGTGTGCGTAGTGTATAATTTTTTATCTTGTAAAACATAGAAGAGCAGGATCTCTTTACAACAAGAAAAAATATCATTATAGTTTCGCAAATACACGGTGTGCGAATTTCCTTGATAGTGTTACAATGTAATATATATACATATACATACATACATATATATATATATATATATATATATATACGCATATATATATATTGAAGTGTGGGATATCGAACTAGTTATTTATAAGTTTGTAGTGTTCGTAATCATGGTATGTGTGTATGAAAAATGTATCTAAAAAAAATAAAAAATAATGTGTGTGTGTTTTTTTTTTTTTTTTTTTTTTTTTTTTTTTTTAAATAAAAGTGTAAAACATACAAATCTTTTTCTCGGAGCATGTGACACATCTCACATGCCCCGTTTTTGCGTCCATCCGCATGTGGAACCTCCGGTTCCCGATGCGCTGACGATGCCGCACGGCTCCCAGACGGAAAAACAACGTGGCCTCCTCATCGTAGATGAACGCACGCCAAGGACGCGTGTCGTCCGTCGGGGCCGAACCGTGAGGCTTATACTCGGGAGCCGGTAACGACGGCATCCCCAGCGGAACGGTCTGCTCAGCTGGCAGTAGTGGTGGCGCAGGTCGTGGTGGCCCAGGCGTTTGTGCATTACTCGGTAGGGCGGGCTGCTCGCCGTCGGCTGGAGGCACGTCCGCCTCGCTGACCCGTGGTGTCGTCGGGACGGCTGCAGGTTTCGGCCCGACGTGTTTTATGATGGAAGAGCATCGGCCTTCCACCTGCAGACGAGGCGGTCGTGCTGGCGGTACGACCAAACGCGGACGTACCGGAAATCTTAAACTATTATTGAACTCCTGCTCGGCGACGAGCAGGTCGCGCTGCGCCCGGGTAAGTACATATTTTGCCATAGTGTTCGCTAGTAAGTATTAACGAGTACTGAATAATAATTTTAAATTTAACTTTAAATTCAAAATTATTATTCAAAAAATTTTTATTTAACCTTCCCCGGGTTAGATTTTATTTTTCTCGAGAGGGCATCAACCCTTGTTCGTACTTAATATATAAATATTTGGTCGGTTTTACAATGTCATTATCGCAAATATAAATGATTAAATTTCTTTTGGTAACATAAAATATTAATAAAATAAAAAATAAAAAAATTTATTGAAACAAAAATATAAAAATTTATTTATTTATTTTTTTTTTTTTTTTTTTTTTTTTTGAAAAAGTTATATTATTTTTTTTTTTTTTTTTTTTTTTTTTTTTCAAATTTAATCCTTTATATTAAATACTCCACACGTAGCACCAAATCATTTTCGAACATTAAAATTTAAACTTAAATGATATAATCTATAAATTTAATAAAATATTTATATATTTCTTTCCTTACAGTTTTACTCGCTGTCGATGCTAGGATTTTCGGAGTGGGTGGCGGTGTAGATTCCTTCGTCTTCCAATCTAGCGGCGACTCTTCTGGCTGCTCTACGATGCAGTCGCCTGTTTTCTCGGCGACGTTCCTGGGCTGCTGGACTTCTTTGGTTCCATAGAACGCGAAATCCAATCTTGTTGATTTCCGCCATACCAAAAATGATGTCCACGGGCTGGTCTGGGACTATGGCGAAATTACTTATTCTGGTTTTCTCTTTGCAGGTGTATTCCACCTCCAGTGTATATGTGGACACAATGTTGACAGGATCAATGGTGTATAACGGGTCCCGGTTAAGATGGAGAACCGCTTCCCCGTATACACGCCGAGCTCACGGTGGTATCTTATCTAGATTGTTATATCTTTTACGAAGATCCTTAATATGAATATGTTTAATAATTTGACCTTTATTATCTTTCAGGTCGTATATAACTGGCGATACCTTCCTGAAAATAGTATACGGACCCAGATATTTTGGAGCTAATTTTGCGTTAAACGCGTCTAATTTATTAGATAATTCGTGTGAGCGTTTATATACATAATCGCCGATTTCCGGGTTCCATTTTCGACGGTTTTGATCATAGTAATGTTTTTGTTTTTGAAAGCTCCGAGCTAATTGACTTTGTACAAGTTCTATTGTCTCTTGTATTTTATTAATCCGATTCTCGGCTGTAATATTACAAGTTTGACCAAATTTTTGGACAAGAGACCCGGGTGCTCTTAATTCTCTTCCAAAATTTATGTAAGCGGGTGTAAATCCCGTTGTTTCGGATGTAGCGGTATTATATGCGAATTGTAGCTCGAGTAAATAGCAATCCCATGTTCGATGATTTTTCTCTATGTATTGAGAAATCATGGTTTTTATTACTTTATTTGCTCGCTCTACTGGATTACACTGCGGCGTATACGGTGGTGTTTTTCTATGAGTTATTCCAGATTTTGATAGCATTTCCGTAAATTCTTTTGACACGAATTGTCGTCCATTATCGGAAATTATAATTTTCGGGCATCCAAAACGTAGAATGACTTGCTGTTTAACTGCCAGCGTTATAGCTTCGGCAGTCGCTTTTCGTAAGGGTTTTAATTTTACCCACTTTGTTAATTTATCCTGCATGACTAACAGCCAGGTGTTCAATCTTGACGATCTTGGGAGTGGTCCTATAAGATCAACGGCCACGATATCCCAAGGCTGTTCGACTAACGTCGCATGCAATTTTCCAGCCGGTGATTGTTGTTGAGATTTAAATTGATGACAATTCTCGCAGTTTCTTACATAGTTTGTAGTCATCCGGAGCATTCCAGGCCAGTAATAACTTTTGGATATCTTCACCAGAGTTTTCGAAATTCCTAGATGACCGGCAGTAGGATCGTTATGTACTTCGTTTAGTACTCTATGTTGCTCGGATTTCGGTACACAGATCTTCCATTGCAAATTTTCACTCGTATCATTGAAGTCTAATGTGTGTAAAATATGCTTATATAATCTGCCATTAATGATACAAAAATCGGGGTAGTTTTCAGGATCACTCTCCACATTTTTGTACATTTTTTCGTACCAATCTGCTATTTTAATTGTAGTTGCTTCGACGGCTAGCGGCTGTCGAGATAAAGTATCGGCTAATAAATTATCTTTACCAGGACGATATTGAATTTCGAAATCGTACTGGCTTAATTCAAGTGCCCAGCGGGCTAATCGACCGGAAGGATTCTCTATGTTATTAAGCCATTTCAGCGATTGATGGTCGGTGAGTACAATAAAATGATATCCTTCAAGATAATCTCGAAATTTCCACACACCCCATTTAATTGCTAGACATTCTAGCTCAGTGGCGGAATAGTTTTTTTCGGCTGGGGAGAGTGTTCGACTTGCAAAGGCGATGACTCGTTCGTTGTTCTCATATGCTTGAGTAAGCGCAGCTCCCAATCCTTCTTTACTGGCATCCGTTTGCAGGATAAACGGACGGCTCCAGTCTGGACAGGAAAGGATGGGTGCGTTTGTGAGAAGCTGCTTGATTTTGTCAAATGCATCTTGCTCGGTTTCTCCCCAGGTCCACTTAGCTTTTTTTCTAGTAAGTCGATGTAGTGGTGCGGCAACATTCGAGATATCTTTAAGAAATCGTCTGTACCATGATATTAGACCCATAAATCGCTGAATTTCTTTCATGTTTTTCGGTGGTGCTAAATTTAGTACAGCAGCCACCTTTTCCGGATCGGTTTGTAGACCGTTTTTGTCTACAATATGTCCTAAATATTTTAGACTTGAGCGAGCGAAATGGCATTTATCCGGATTAGGTTTTAATTTCGCTATTCTTAATCGGTTGAAAACTTCTTTTAATTTTTGTAGATGTTCCTCAAACGTAGACGAGACTACTACGATGTCGTCTAGATATGCGAAAGCATACGGAGCCATTTCTGGAGTAATCACTCTGTCTAAGAGTCGTTGGAAGGTAGCCGGTGCTGAGTGTAAGCCAAACGGCATTACATTGAATTCATATAGGCCTTTTCCGGCGACGGTGAAGGCAGTGACAGGACGGCTTTCCGGTGTTAGAGCTACTTGCCAATATCCATTTTTCAAATCTAATGTGGATAGATATCGGGCTCCTCTTAGCTTGTCTAGTGTCGCATTAATTTGTGGAAGAGGATAAGCGTCTTTCTTTGTAACTTTATTTATTTTTCTGAAGTCCACACAGAATCGTGCTTTTCCGTCCTTCTTTTTTACAATAACGACTGGTGAACTCCACGGACTGTTTGACGGTTGAATTACGTTTTCGTTTAGCATTTTATCAACTTCCTGATTGATGATTTCTTGCATGGCCGGATTTCTTGGCCGATATTTCTGTTTAATAGGTGTTTTTTCTTCCACGACGATTTCGTGTTGCAGGAGCGGAGTAGGACCTTTGATAAAGTTAAATTTATCCATCTCTGTTTTTAAAAATTTTTCTAATCTCTGACGTTCGGTGGGATTTAAATTCTGTAGTCCGTACGGTGTATCAATTGTACATACCTGATGTATTTGATTGTTTACTGATTTATTTATTTCACAGTTGTTTAATATTATACGGATTTCAAGTTTTTTTAGAGTATCCATACCTAAGAGCATAGGATGGCTTAATCCATTCATTACTAAAAATTTTTGTTGGAATCTTTTTCCTTGTACATATATTGGTCCATAAATATTTCTTCCAAGGCTTATTTCTGAGCCATTTGCCAAGACTGCAATTCGATTACTTGGCTCAGTATGCCATCCGAATTTCATACAGATTTCACTCAATTGTTCACTCACATAGGAGCTTACAGATCCCGTATCCAAAAGGGCTGACACTTCGTAATCGCCAATCATTACTCTTACAAAATGTCTGTTGTCAGTTTCTATTTCTAGTTGTTGTTGTTGGGCCGAGCTAGGTTCGGTGTGGACTCGGCCCTCCTGGCGTTTCCCGACGGGTGACACTTGCAATCACGAGTGTATACATTATCACGACCACAATATGAACAAAAGATCTTTTGCTGGTTTGTGCACTTAAAACGATCGTGGCCCGTTTGTTTGCACTTCCAGCAACACTTAGTTCGGTCGTATACTGAAGCAATTTTATTGTTAAAATTATTTACTCGGATCTCCGGTTTTCTTGTTTTATATTCAGGTGTGGAGGTGTGATTTTTCGTAATTTTCTGTCTTTCATACTGTTTTTTGGTTTCCAGATACTCTTCTACTTGTTGAACGATATCTGACGTTGTTTTGACGTCATCACGACGAATATGTAATCTATATTCGGCGAGCATATTGTAGTACATTGTTTCGGTTTTCTGTTCCTCCGAAAAACCTCCTCGACGTCTCATTAGTGTAATTAATGAATTATCGAATGCACGAATGTCTTCATTAGGTTCTTGTACACGATTATGGATCTGTCGATCAAGATTTCGACGTTCGCTAGGTGACAAGTAGAATTTTCTCAACCCTTCTTCTAATTCCGAGAACGTTTTAAAATTTGAGGCATAATTTCTATGCCATAATTGTGCATCACCTCGCAATAGTTCCGGGAATCCATTCAAAATTTGTTGTTCGGATAAATTATATGCTCTTTTCAACTCATGGATCCTTTCGAGGAAAGAGTGTAGGTTTTTGCCATCAAAGTGACAATTCCACTTTCTCATTTGGTCCATCACTTTGGCGTTTTCTTGTGCAGCCGACGGTTGTTGCACGTATACAGTAGCAGGCGGAGTGCTAAAAGGTGTGTTCGCAGCTTGGTGTGCCACGACTGGACTGGACGTTGATGCAACTGCTTGTTGGTTTAATAGTTGTATACGTAATTGACGAAATTCTTCCTCAATTTCTTCAAGATCTTGAGTTCGATTTACATCTTCGTTGAAGTCTTTTTCATCTTCTGGTTTGTCGAAAAAGAGCTCCGGGTGAGCTCGTACATATGAAATTAAATTTTGTCGCAAATACGCTTTTGTACCTTCTATTGGTAAATTGTTTTTAACGAGTTCTCTTTCAATTTGCTCTTTCGTTAGTTTATAGATCCAGCTTACGCGTGGTTTTGCCATTTTAGCAAGATTTGAAATTTATATATTTGTAAAAAAAAATATACTGTGTAATATTTTAATTCTTTCTGAGATGGAAAAAATAATTCCTTTTTATTTTATTTATAAGAAAACTATTATCTTAGTTTTCTATTTTCAAAACGATAAAATTTTTAAATAAATTTCGATTTGTATTACTTCGTGCTTCGGCTCAGCCCGCCTTAGCACCTAGTCGCTCAACCCGCCACTAGGCTCTTTTCACACAAATCGAAATACGGTTTTTTATAAACAATTAAAAAAAAATTCCGCTTAAAGAAATTATTCTGTAATTTCAGAAATAATAAACTTTATTCAAATTAAATTTTTTTTTTTTTTTTTCGGATTTATACTAGTCCCTGTTCGGGCGCCATGTAACGTTCCTATCCCCCTCGGGATAGCCTACGCGGTATCTTCCCAGGGTAGTTTTGAGAGGGGAGGAAGTTTTTCAGGATTGGACGGCGGTTTCAGGAAAATAATATTACACGAACACAGTATATAATTTTTTTATAACAAAAAATATAAATTTATTTACGAAAAAAAATAAATCAGCTCCTCTATCTACAGGATTCTGAAACAAATCAATATAAACACAAAAAATAATTAATAAAGGTAAACTATAGCTAGATCTATATATTTATTTGTATAAATTTTGCGCTATTTTCCGCAATGCCTCTAATATTCGGCGCTAGTTTCCGCACGAATACCCGGTGTTATTTTCCACGCGGGGATTTAATGAATCGAGACAGGTTGATTTGAAAGGGAAAAAAAAATAAGGAACAAACTTAACTCCGCTGGTCTTTTGAGGAGCGCCTCGCAACCAGGATCAAGAGTTAAGGGGAGAATTTCTGGTCTGGATAAGTAAACTGCTGGTCTTTTGAGGAGCGCCTCGCAACCAGGATCACGTTTACTTAAGGATAGGTAAAGTTATTAGCCGTCTGTCTTTTGAGGAGCGCCTCGCAACAGAGATCAAGCTAATAACTTCGGAGAAATTGGTAAATGTAAGGATAGGTAAACTGCTGGTCTTTTGAGGAGCGCCTCGCAACCAGGATCACGTTTACTTCGGAAAGGTAAATTATTAACCGTCTGTCTTTTGAGGAGCGCCTCGCAACAGAGATCAAGTTAATAATTTCGGAAAGGAAAAAAGTCAGGATTAAATCGAGCTCTGGAAAAGGTATTAGCTCCGGGAGGAGTTCGTGTGAAACAACTTCGGGGCAGTTGGTTCACCGGGCGAACTGCCGATTTTGCCTTTTGCGGGCCTTTTTATAGCAAAATAATCGGATAATTCCGTCGCCGCTCGTTTAATTTCGGACGAGGCGCCGAATTATAATAATTATATTAATAATAACAATAATTATAATAATAACAATAGTAATCAATAATAATTATAATATTCAATAATAATTATAACAATTATTATTTTGTATTTCGTTATTATTAGCAGCCTGTGTGCTGCGTACAATAATAATACACATATACACAAGTTTAAATATTTATATACATATATTTATACATTATGTGTACATTAAATTATTTGCTTTAGTTAATTTAATTAAATACAGCGGGTGCATTCGTTTTTGGACACCCGTTGTATATGCTGGTATTCGCGCGTTCGCTACATTGGTTGCGGCTCAGGCTGCTCAGTGAGAGCGTATAATAGTGTGCGTGCGACATGTATTAGAGGGGATAGCGGCCGCCGGTCTAATACATTGAACGCGCGTTCTCTTGCCGCGCGCAGTGTATCCCCTCTACGGCATACGCTGTACTTAACTTAGTGGTAGAGAGAGAGAGAGACTAGATATCGCGTTCTCTCTCTACTTGTTCGAGTTTCGGCAGTTGCGACGACTACCTTCTTCAGTAGTCGTCGCGACCTTTGCCCGGTTTTTCGGTGTTTATTTGGTATATACGCGAGTCTTAATTTAATCATTATAGAAATAATATGTTTAAAATATTATTTCTAATAATATTCGATATTCTTTCTTGTAAATTTATACATCTAATTCCGTGTATGTATTGTAAAATACATCCAGTGAATTAGATGTAATACTATCTCAAATTTTAACGTGTAACATGAGTCCTTTGTTCGAAGTAAATTTGCGCGGCCATGTTTTTGGCCGTCGCAGGTTCATTACTACTGATGTAGCGTCCCAATTGATATTTTTAGATTTTATTAATTGATGTAGATGCCTTTCCAACTCCAAAAACTGCAATATCGCTTCCTTTATTAACATATTTGCACACGTATTTAATCGATTTTACTGAACTGCAATATTCGACATTGATATGTGCTTTGAATTTTCCACCATCATCAGTTGCTCGTCCCCGATATTGTGGATATCATACAAGAATAGTTGGATCTAGTGTTTTGTAATAATAGTGTTTTGTACATTTTCCATCTTTCATGCATGAAACATTATTATTTATTGCAACACATGGACCATAAATCAATTTTTTTTAATAACAACGAATAAGCCGAGATCAATATCAATATCCGGTATTTCCGCTGATATAACCCTAACAATTTGTTTTAGCGTAAGTTTTTCTATCAACCAAATCAAAATATGTGCATGCGGTAATACTCTTTTCTGTCATTCAATGGAATATATCCAACAATGAGTTTTCCTAAAACCATGATGTTTCGTAATAAAAACTATCAAAGATTTTAATTTTTGCTTAAATACGAGTACGACGATATCATTATTATCCGAAGATGATTGTCCTAGAAATAAAAGTTCTTTAATATTCACATGTAGGATTACATGTGAATGTTATAAAAAAGTCAAGACAACCTGACATTTGGACATAAGTCAGTGTATCTTATGCGTACTCATGCATATGCCGTGGACTTTCTGTAAACGTTGCTCGTAATATCACCATTTTTCCGAGCTCATTAGGATTTGCATCAGTGGCAATCGTATCTCGTAAATGAATATATTCCTCTGAGTGCAGTTTACTTTGATTTAATCGAATGTATAGCAGTCGTTCTGCTTCAATTTTTCCATACATATCCATAATGAGTTCATGAAATAATTTTCGACATTTCAGAATGTAATTTTCTGCATTGTTCCAGTCATCAATCGATTCAAATAGTCATATAAAGAACTGACTTTCTTGCTGGTCTCCTCGTTTATTTGTGGATTTCTCATTTTGATATGGAATTAATATCTATCTTCTCCTTGCGTGAATATACTTGCATATTGTAATGCATCGTATGATCGATGAGTTTCTGGCACTGGCTGAAGGTTACCTTCTCTGCGATGATGAACTATATTACGTGAGTGAAATTCTTCACCAGCTATGAATATCGCCATTTCATTGATTCTTGATACGTTGTATTACCGTTTATGTTCACCAATAGGTGTTTTATCAGCTTTAATGAAAACAAAGTAGTCATTCTTTCGTAGTCAAGAACAATCAAACTAATTCAATATGCTCATCAAATAAATTTTGTAAGCTTGTAACCACTCCTCTGTTGTTGTCTACAGTCAATTCATAACGTTGATTAATTTGATTATGAGTGGATCCTTTGAAATAAATTTGGAGAAATTTATAACCAGAATCTCAAAATGATAGTAGTGATCCAGCACGATGATAAATTTGTTCTTGTACTTTAAACTGTTTCGACTGGGTTGTGTTACCTGATACCAACTTTGATAATGATTCAAGCAATACGAGGGTGGTCCCAGAAGTACCTGACCTAATAAAGAAAACTTAAAAATGTTGGAAAAAAATAGATTTATTTTTCAACATAATCTTCTTTCATCTCTATACACTTTTCACAGTGCTGTTCAATAAGTTCGATAACCTTTTAATAAGAATTGTAATAAGAATTGTCAAGCTCCTAATAGCCATTATGCTGGAAAATCTTTGACTAGCAAGCCATTTTTTCAAGTCTAGGAACAGAAAAATAATCCGAGGGAACTAAATCTGGCGAATAAGGTGCATGAGGTAGCAATTCAGACTTTAACTCCTTAATTTTGGCGATTGCAATAACGGATGCGTGAGCTGGTGCATTGTTTTGATGGAATAACACTTTGCTTTTAGCCAAATGCGGCCCTTTTCGCTCAAACGTTGCAATAAGTTCACATAATACTCACTGTTGATAGTTTTTCCTTTTTCAAGATAGTCAATGAAAATTATCCCACACGCATTCCAAAAAAACCTTTCCTCTGCTTTTTTTAGAGCCAGTTCTCCTTTTTGAGTTCATTGTTTTGATTGTTCTTTTGTTTCGGGTGTAAATTGTTGCACCCGTGTTTCATCCATGGTTATGAAACAGCGTAAAAATTTGGCTTTATTTTCGCGAAACATTGCCAAACACTTAACTGAAACATCTTCATGACTTTGTTTTTGTTATCTCCAAATTTTCAGTCAATATGCGATGTACCGCACTTTTTCAAATGTCTACCATGTCTACTACCTTGCGTACTTTCAGTCGACGATTGTCCAGTATCGCTTTGTGGATTTTCTTCAAAATTTCTGGAGTTGTCACCTCGTTTGGTCAACCACTGTGATGCTCGTCTTCAATAACTATTGCAAACGAAGGAGCTGTCTCACCCAGAGTAGAGTCTAGTTCAGCTTTTATATTGGTTGGGCTATGGCCTTTCAAATAAAAGTATTATATCGCATAACGATGACGAATTTTTTCCATGTTTACAAATTCACTGAAAGCGTTCACTACTGATGGCTGTCAAACAAATATTAAACATCATGGCGTCTTCAAACTTGAGACATATGCTTTATAGATTGTGTACTTTCTTATACAGTGGTATTTTTTGAGCAACTACTGCCACCTCTAGGTCAGGCCAGGTACTTCTGGGACCACTCTCGTAAATATAATTCTGATAATTTTATTTTGATGGTAAATGCACCATATTCTAGTAGATTTTTTGAATTTCGCAAGTATATCCATTGAAAAATTCGCATAATATCTCCATTTCTATAATAAGAACACTACGATAAAGATGATAATTATAATCAGCATCGTAGTTAAAGGCAGCCAGATATAAATCAACATGGATTGTCCACCTTGTTCGAACACTGCGTTATCGGTTCGCAGCTAGTCTTGATTCTTGTTGATCATATAATTTTTCCGTTTGATCAACTTCTAATCTCACATCTCGTTGCTTTCTTGACTCATGCGAACGGGTCCGAGCAATCCGCAATCGATTAGGTTATAACCTGCCTTCCCGCTCTTTCTCTGATTCATTTCAATGAACTTGAGCAATGCGTATTCGATTATCTTCTAATCTTTCTTGCCGCTCGTTATCTGTTTCTGAAGCTCGTAAAATTCGTTTCTTCCGTACTTCAGCTGAAGTTTGATAAAGAGATCTCCGTTTGGGAGGCATACTTGTCGATTTATCTTCTCATACCCTAAAAGAACTGGACATAAATGGAGAAAAAAATGTTTTATATAACATTTAAATTTATAAATATTTCTTGGTTCATGATATTATCTTATATTTTATTAAAAGAAATTTTCAAACAAGTATATACTACAAGTGCACTTTCTCTTTCACAAAGAATACGTGAGTAATTAAAATTATATGCTTTCAAAATAACAAAAATGACCAATTAAATGTATATTAAATTATGTTTCCTTGATATCGTGATTGAGTATCGTGATATTTTCCGATTTTAAGGAAAATTCCCATTCTTTTCAAATTGATCCTGGCGCTACCGCATAAACTATTCCGAGAGTAAAAGGGAAACATTACGTATATATTTATATATATATATATATATATATATATATATATATATATATTGTATTATTTAGAATAATTATAACATGATTTCGTTGGATGCAGTGTCTTCCTTTACAAATTTATCATTATACTTGTTTAAAGAAATATTGGATGTATAAATAACTTTCCGTCTTTTTTTATAACGAAATAAAAATTTATTGTAAAAAAAAGGTACAAATAATGTCATTCAAAATGTTGTCCATCACTTTCTACTACTTTTGACCATCTTTCGGGCAGCAAGTGGATACCCCATCTAAAAAATTGCTCGTCTTTTGAGGTAATCTACGAATCGACTCATTTCTTCAATTCCTCGGAACATGAGTCATCGACCGGAATAGGTGGTAGCCGGAAGGAGCAATGACTGGTGAATACGGCGGGTAGGGTAGAACGTTTCAATTCAGTGCTTGTAACGTTTCCTTTACGATTTTTGCAACATGTGGCCGAGCGTTCCCATGCTGAAAAATGACTTTATCGTGCCTTTTTGCATATTGTGGACGTTTAATCTTCAATACTTGACTCAATTGTATCAGCTGTTGTTGATACGGTTGGTTGACAGTTTGATTGTGTGGGAGTAATTCGTAATAGATTACTCCAAGTTGATCTCACCAAATGCACAGCATTAGCCTCTTACCATGAATGTTCGGCTTGGCCATCATCACTTCCTACGCTTTGGGTTCTCATAGTGAATGCACTTTTCTTCTCCCGTTACGATTCTATGTAGAAATCCTTCGTGATTTTGCCTTTTGACCAATTGTTCGCAAGCGAATAAGCGACGCTCGACGTCTCTTGGCTTCAGTTCGTAAGGAACCCAGTTTCCTTGCTTTTAAACCCAGGGTTTTAAGACGTTGTGAATAGCTTGCTGAGTCACTCCTAACTCTTGTGCAAGTTCTTCTTGCGTTTGGCATGGATCTTCGTCCAGCAAAGTTTCCCATTCTGTGTCACCATACATTTTGGGCCTTCACCTGCGTGTTTAGTCCTCCACGTCAAAATCACCACTTTTAATTTTTTGGAACCACTCCCGACAAATTCTCTCACTCAAATTAACATCACCGTATAGTTCTATGAGTAGCCGATGTGCTTCAGCTGCGGTTTGCTTTAAATGAAAGAAGTAAATTAAGAATTCCCGCAAATCACGCTTGCTTGGCTCAAAACTTGATATCTTAACACGATGAAAAGTGATGCTAGCAGAAAGTCAGAGGTACTAAAAGGTTATACTGTTTGCAGATGTTAACATATACTATACGACTTTTTACAGCTGATAAACTCGATGTTATCTTATCGATGGTACTATCTTTTTAAAACGGCAGAAACTTATTTGTACACTTCATAATAAATTAAAATTAATTACACCTAATAATATCAGACAAATAGACAGAAATTAGTATACATACGAATAAAGCCACAGATGAATTTATTGAAGCATTAAATTTAGTTTGTAAGAATACAATTTTGTAAGCCAAAAATTTTTTATGAAAAAAAATTTGGTTCTCCAATTAAGTAGTAATGAATAATGAATAACTGCATTATATAATGTTCGAATTTAGTGGAAACTACAAAGTGGTGAAAATAGTTTTTTTGAATCTTTACAAAGCAGAATTGCAGCAATAGTGATTTTAGATCTTCCGTGTACGCCTACGGTTACGTAGTGTTTGTTTAGTATTTACAGGTGGATCCATTCCTCCGCAAGAATTTTACTTAAGGTGAAATGTGTTAGTAAAATAAGATACATAATAAAAAACACCAGATTATCGGGTAATAAGTGAAAAGTAAAACCAAAGAATATAAAAAAAATCAGAATATTCTGCTAAATGTGATAAAGAAATTAACGAAAATATTGATAATGAGATGAATAATGAAATTATAAAATTATAAAATTATAAAATTTTAAAATTATAAAATTATAAAATTGACGTTATTCCTGGAAATGTACATTACCTACGTTATATTCCTTTTACTAAAAACAATGATAATAATATTATTAAAACTTTTAAAAAGAATAACATATATTTTAAATATCATTTGGAATATCATAGTCAAAGCTATGATGCCATCGGTGAATATTGTAAAATTGTAATCTATTTTTAATCCATTACCGTCCAATTGACAAAAAATGTTAAGCTTATTTTGAGCGTAATTATTAAGTATTCAGTTTAATAATATCCGAAATAAGTCAAGTGAAAATAAGATTTTTCAGATATTTTCAAATTTGCTTCATACAAGTTTTTACTTTTTAAAAATGTAAAAATCATTATATAAGTTTTTCCTGTAATACTCGTGTAAACGAATAAATTGGGTTCGATACAATGATCCTTCGATGGTTCGATCACTCGGAAGCAATTCGTAGTATACGACACCGTTTTAATCCCACCATATGTAGAGCATAACATTATTGCTGGAATATTTCGTTTCGTTGTCGATTTGTCGGGCTTTCCGAGTTTTGCTTTACGATTTTATACGTTTCGGGTTATCATAATAAATCTATTTTTCATCACCAGTCACAATACGATGTAAAAATGTTTCTTTTTATACTGCTGCAGCAAAAGTTTGGAAATGCAAAATCACCGTTCGACGTCTCTCGACTTTAAATCGTACCGGACACAGTGTCCAAACTTTTGAACGAATTCGAATGCTTTAAGTCGCAGGAAATAGGTTTTTGGCGTTATGCCCAATGATGCACTAAGTTCCTTTTGAATTTTACACGGATTCTCATTCAGCAAAGTCTCAAAAAAATCGTCTTCAAAATATTTGGCTTCTCGAAGCGATCGTTGTCTTCAACTTTAAAATCACCACTTTTATACCGTTTGAGCTACTCGCGGTACGTTGACTCAGAAATATAATACTGTAAAGTTTTTAATAGATACAAGACCTACAAATATAACACATGAGGTTTAACATTTCTGCTCTAGATCCACTGGTAACGCCGGCTTTTGACAAACGCTGGAAACGTAGAATTACTCCCAATAAAAGTAATAGGCACAAAGTTAGCTTAATTTTTTTTAAGTAGAGTATTTCTGGTTAAAATATTGCCATATTCTTATATCCATTATGTAATGCACTAATATTTTAATTATTTTTATAATGTAGAGTACTTTCAGTATAAAATGTTTATAATTGAATATTTTAATTAAAGTATTGCAATATCATTGCTTGAATATTCTAATGTAATGTTACATTTAAACTATTTTAAAATTACAGTGTAATGTTATTTCAAATTTTATATAATAAAAATAATTAATATTAATAAATAAGAATAAATTAATATTAATAAATAAGAATAAAAAACATTGTTTATATTTTTCTTTTTCGTTATGTAACTAAATATTATGTGTCTTATCATTTGACCATTCACAATATAAAAGGATTTCATTATCGTTATATTTGTCACAAGACGATAGGTTTTGACATCATAGGACATAATTAAATAGTACTTTCAAAATTTTTCAACTCTAATTTGAACCAACTTACAGTTTACTGTATGCGTGAGAACCTGGACCTTGCGGTGTCTCAACGCAATTCATTACCGTTAAACCATAACACGTATTCCCCTAAACGTGTTGCAAAACTAAGTTGAAATTCCTTTTATACTTTGCTCGCACAACGTAATGAGTAAGACCAAAGCATACTACAGGTTTTCCAAGGCGCCTTTGTTATATCGTTTGAAGATTTATCCTCCTTTTTTCAGCCTCAAGATCGCCATTTTTTGGACTGCAGGATATAATCACGGTTATTTTTTTAACGGTATTCTTCTGTGAATGAAATCTTATGTTAGGTTTTTATGCTAATTTCGAGAAAACGCGTGTTCCCATTTAATAGTGTGGGTAAGTCCTGAATGTGGGGAATCAGATATTTGTCAGACACGGTATTGGCGTTGAGGCGATGATTGAAATGATGAAAAATATGAATCCGCTTTTCATATTTTTGACGTGGAGGTGCAACAAAAAGACGATCTCATAAGTGATCTCAAGATCTAGTTGCTCTACTTTTTCCCCGGATGTTTCTTACTTTTCTCGTCGGTGAAATCTTTGTATCGGATCCATCATGTGTTTCAATTCGCTTCATCAGACATTTTCCATTGAAAAATCGCGGCACAAGTTTCTTATCATCGCACGTATGCGCCTCGAAGTCATTTGTGCTTTTTTTGTTACGTGCTTTCACTTTTGAGAGTTTCAGCACGTAACTAACGTTGTTATTTTGCGGGCAGGTCAGTGCGATCAGTTTAACCATATACTGACTGACTTATTCTCACAACATCCTGCATTAGTTGTTTACTTATTCCATCGTCAAATTTGCTTTTGTATCTATCTTCGGGATCGTGAACGATTTCAATAACATTGTCCGTATGCACGATAGCTTCTTCATATTAACTTTGGGAATTGCGACGCCAACCAGTTGGAAATCATTTATCTAAACTCTCATTATAGTGTTTGTTTGTATTTCGCCTTCCATGAGGCTGGTCGTTGAAATTAGAACTTCATTGGCAAGTTTGTCCGCGAGATACGTATCGCCGAAGAATTTTTCGAACTAGCCCTCAGCTGAAAGAGTGTATTTACTCATAAGATTATCCTTCAGAGCTTTATACTGGTTAGCTTGGCGCAACACAAGATAGACCCGAAGAGAGTAGAGAGAACGTAGATCCGGTGAGCGATGAACGTTACGTCTTTCTCCCCGTCTTTATTAATGCAACGCGAAAGATTCATCGATAAAACTTTAAATCACTCTTTGCCATCTTTTTTCACGAACATCTTCAACTGAAACTCGTGAAGCCGGAGGTACTGAAGAGTTACGGGCTCATTTATACGAGCGTCATTGTACACACAGTCCCCAGATAGTCTAGTTATTTTCGTTTACAATAGCTTCATGAGGATCACCCATATTTTTCTCTTCTACGGTCAGAGCTTGTATACTTTCCGAAAGGTTGCGCTATAAACACAAATATTGAGCTCGCCAAACTTATTATGCTCTCCTAGCAGCGCTGCGATATGACTCTTAGTCGATCGCCTCACATCGACCAACTATCGCATGAATTTCTCGTCCATCGTTCATTTTTTGGTGGTGCGTATAAGAGACACCTGACTTTTTCGAAATTGCTAACCAAGATGTACGATTATCCGCCGGTAGATAAAACATGTACAAGGTTTGTTCACATAATAAGACGATTTTTTGGTTTTCTCAAAAAATATTTATTTATTAATCAATACTTATGCTGCCTTCAAAGTTTCCCTTCAAAGTAACCTCCCTCAAATGTAATACACTTATGCAAATGCTTTTTCCAATCATCAAAGCACTGCTGATAATGATTTTTTTATATAACCTTAAATTCTTTAAGCGATGCAGTATTTTTTCTTCTCAATCGTTGAAAATCGATGTCCTTTCTTGGGTCTTTTCAGTTTTGGGAAAAGAAAACAATCACTGGGTTTCAAATATGATGAATATGGAGGCTAAGGCATGACCGTGCTTTTGGCCAATAAATCTCTTACAAGCAACGATGAATGAGTAGGTGCATTATCGTGATGCAAAAGCTACGAATTGTTTTTCCAAAGTTTCGGACATTTTTTGCGTATCGACTCTCACAATCGGCATATAACTTCGAAGTACTATTCCTGGTGGACCATACAAACTTGTGGTAAGAATTCCTGATGCACTATGCCACGGTAATAAAAGAAGACAATGAGTAAAACCTTGACATTTCATCGAACATGGCGTGCTTTCATCGGTCTTGGTTCTTCTGAGCTCTTCTATTGGAACGATTGGGCTTTAATTTTGATATCATAACCATTTGCTCATGATTCATCAACGGTTATAACCCTTTTCTGAAAATGAGCATCATTATTGACTTCAATCAACATCTCCTGAGCTATGGTAATGCGACGATTTTTTTTTATCAAAATTAAGCAGTTTTGCTATGAATTTCGCTCAGACACATCTCCTGCCCAAAACATTAAAAAAATAGCATGACATGAGCCAACCAATATACTAACATTTTCAGCAAATTCTCTGATAGGGATTCGACGATTTTTTAACATAATATCTTTATCTGAATTAATTGAATTGTACATTTGTCGACTACCCATATACAAATTAATAAATATTTTTTTATTGGTCTTAAAGTCCAATCAATTCAATCTAAAAATAAAATAAAAATAAAACTAAAAAATAAATAAAAAATAAAAAAAAATAAAAATAAAATAAAAATTAAAAATAAAAATTAAATTAAAAATTAAATTAAAATTATAATGACAGTCAGACTGTCCTTGTTTACATTCACCCCCGTAGACTAATCTGAAAATCAAATATTAGCTGAAAACATTTTTTGTTAGTAAAGTGCAGTCTGACTGTCCCCAACACCCTTACCTAATTAAAGACTTGTCCAACATTTCGAGCTCACTTCGGCTCCTCATCAGGGACTAATCTAAACCTTATATTCTAATCTATATATACCCATCCCTACCACCAAATTTAGTAAATTAAATATAAATTCACCCTCTACACAAATTGTCCAAAACCAATGAACTTAATAAGGAATGATAAACACTGACCAATCTACCAGACTCTAACGTTAAATTCACATTATTTCGATTCCTGGAAATGTGAATACTTTCAAGACTCTCCCGTTTATACTTATTATTAATACCATGTTCCAAAATATCCACATTCACAAAATCAAAAGAATGTAAAAACTTTAAACAATGCTCTTTTAAATCGGAAGTAATATGTGAGCTACGTAAACTATATTTATGCTCATAAATTCTCTTTTTTAAATATCTACCTGTTTATCCAATATAGTTATTTATCACAATCCATGCAATTAATCTTGTAAACCACTCCTGATTTTAAGCATAAATCATCCCTATCTTTGCAATTATTAAACAATCTACTCAAATTATTGCTATTTTTAAAGAAAATTTGAATGTTATATTTCCGAAAATTTCTTTTTAATCTTTCAGACAATCCTCAAACATATGGCAAGACAATAATTTTGCCTCCGTTAATATCAATTCCTGCACTATGTCTATTGTCGGTATTATAAATGTCAAACAATTTCTCAGCAATTAATCTATTAATAAATTGAATTGGATAAACATTATTCATGAAAGTCTCTCTTACTATCTGTAAATTATTTTGTCTAAAATCTTTATGTGACAATTTAATTGCTCTGTCAATGACACCTTTTAATGGTCCAATTTTGTTTCCGAATTGGTGGTGTGAATTAAAATCTAAAAACCTACCTGACCAAGTAGGCTTTCTGTACCAATTAAGTTTCACCTTATTATTACTACATCTAATGACATTAATGTCCAGAAATCTTAACTGACTATTAAATTCAACCTCCCTTGTAAATTTAATTCTGTCATGTACAGAATTGAAAACATCCACCATTTCATTCACAAAAACTTCCGGAACAATTGTAAAGATATCATCAACATATCTCTTAAATATCATTGGATCAAAAAGCAATTTTGACAAGGCTATACTTTCCAACTTTTCCATAACTAAATTAGCTATAACCGGTGACAAAGGCGACCCCATTGAACATCCGTATTTTTGTTCATAAAATTTATTATCAAATCAAAAAATTGTGTTATTAAAAAACCAAATTAATTGCTTTAATAAGTTCATTCATTGTTAATTTTGTATGCAAATTAATTTCATTCCACTTTTCCTGTATAATATCATTTAACAATTCTAAAGGTACATTTGTAAACAAAGATACTACATCCAATGAAATCATCTTGTATTAGGAGTGTGAATAAGTCTTTCCCGTTTTTTGTAAGAGATGGCGCCACCAATACTGTGCGAGTATTCAATGGTTACATATGTCATAATCAAAGCTTATTCGTATGTCAACAATTCCATACTAACACATTAGTTAAAATTTTTTCGCATCATAAATTTTTGATATCGTGAAAATGTCGAAATTTGAGCCGAGTCGACGTCATTTGCGGGAAGTTTCACTTTATTGGTTCAATTTGAAAAAATCTGCTGCCGAGACGCATCGATTGCTTCAGGAGGCTTATGGAGAAGGTTGTGTCGATGATTCAAGTGTTCGCGGATGGTTTCGACGCTTCAAAAGCGGTGATTTCGACGTGGAAGACAAGGAGCGTTCCGGGCGGCCGCAAATCTTTGAAGATCGAGAATTGGCGACTTTGCTTGATGAAGATTCTTGTCAAACGCAAGAAGAACTTGCTGAAGCATTGGGAGTTGACCGAACAACCATTTCCAAGCGTTTGAAAGCCATGGGAATGATCCAAAAGCAAGGAAATTGGGTGCCGTACGAACTGAAGCTGAGAGACGTCGAACGGCGTTTTTTCACTTGCGAACAGCTGCTTCAGCGACATAAAAGAAAGGGTTTTCTGCATCGTATCGTGACTGGCGATGAAAAGTGGATACGTTACGATAATCCGAAGCGAAGAAAATCATGGGGACTACCCGGCCATGCATCATCATCGACGGCCAAGCCAAATATTCATGGCGCCAAGCTCATGCTCTGTATATGGTGGGACCAGCTAGGTGTGGTTTACTATGAGCTTCTGAAACCGAATGAAAGGATCACAGGCGAGGTCTATCGACGACAATTGATGCGTTTGAGCCGCGCACTGCGAGAAAAACGGCCACAATACTCCGACAGGCACGACAAAGTTATTTTGCAACATGACAATGCTCGCCCACATGTTGCACCGCCGGTGAAAACATACTTAGAAACGCTCAAATGGGAAGTCCTACCCCACCCGTCGTATAGTCCAGACGTTGCTCCGTCTGATTACCATCTCTTCAGATCGATGACGCATGGCCTGGCTGACCAGCACTTCCATTCCTACGAGGAAGCCAAAAAATGGGTGGATGACTGGATAGAGGCCAAACCGATCGAATTTTTTCGCAACGGGATTCGTATGTTGCCAGAAAGATGGGAAAAAGTTGTAGCTAGCGATGGCCAATACTTTCAATAATTTATTTGTAACCATTTTTTCACAATAAAGGCTCAAAATTTGAAAAAAAACGGGAAAGACTTATTCACATACCTGATAGTTTTTCGGAATAACAATATCTTTCATTTCATTGTAAAAACACCAACTATCCTTAATGTAAGAATTAGTTCTTCCAACTATCTTAACCAATATATTAGACAAAAATCTAGCAATATTATAAGTTGGGAAACCTATGGAAGATATTATTCTAAATGTCAGATGTTCTTTATGAATCTTGGGAAGCCCATAACCTTTTGCTACAGTTCCATTTTCACATTTTAAATACTTATATGTAGTATCATTTATATATTCATTTCTTTTCCAATTATTTAATAACTCTTTCAAATTATTTTGTAGCTTAATGATATGTGGATTACCAATCTTCAAATAACTACTGTCATTATTTAATATATTATTTATACAATTTATGTAATCAATTTTATTGGAAGCTACAGTTACATTACCCTTGTCGGCCTTTTGGAAGATTATATTAGGGTAATTTCTCAAAAAATTCTTCGCGGTAATTAAATCATGTATAAGATTACTATTTAAAAAATTATCAAATTTATTTTCTCTTTTAAAATTACTAATGACATTAACTAAAGATGCCCTACATTCCTTTTTCACTTCATCATTTAAACCAAAAATATTACTTTCAACCTCCGCGATGATTTCTTTGATCGGGAGATTATTTTTACAATATAATATTCCATGTTTGGCACCTTTAGACATGATGCTTATTACTTCATTTGGTATCTCCTTGTCAGTTAGATTCCTAAACCAATTTTTCTTGTTTGCATTGTTAATCTGATAGCTTTGAACTTGTTTTTTATTTCTTAAACATTTAAATTTCCTTTTTAATGTTTGTCTATTAATATATTTTGTCTTAATAAAATGTTTGTTTTGACCAAGAAAAAATTCATGTAATTCATTTCTTTCTATATTTTGATATAAATAATATTCAATCTTTAATAAATATCTATTTAAGGAATAAATCTGAATATGTAAATCTCTAATTTCTAAATTATGTAATTTATTTTTGAAAATGAAAATATTCTTCTTTAGATCATAACAAACATTATTACTATAAACTTGCAAAAAATATTCATCATGAAATCTATTATTAATGTGTACCGGAAATATATTTGACGTCTTGCATCTAATAAGGAATGTAAGTTTTTCTTTAAGAATTACAACTTTTAAATTCATTTTAATCCATTTTGAACAATAATCTTTAATACTACTACCATATTTACAATATATTTCTGTAAAATCAATCATGACATACCCCCTTAATTTAAGTTAAATATACCTTTTATTTTAAAACAATTGAATTCTACTTTTGTCGACTGCCCATATACAAATTAATAAATATTTTTTATTGGTCTTACAGTCCAATCAATTCAATCTAAAAATAAAATAAAAATAAAAATGAAAAATAAAAATAAAAAATAAAAATGAAAAATAAAAATAAAAAATAAAAAAAAATAAAAAAATAAAATAAAAATTAAAAATAAAAATTAAATTAAAAATTAAATTAAAATTATAATGACAGTCAGACTGTCCTTGTTTACATTCACCCCCTGGTAAAGTGCAGTCTGACTGTCCCCAACACCCTTACCTAATTGAAGACTTGTCCAACGTTTCGAGCTCGCTACGGCTCCTCATCAGGAACTAATCTAAACCTTATATTCTAATCTATATATACTCATCCCCGCCACTAAATTTAGTAAATTAAATATAAATTCCCTCTCTACACAAATTGTCCAAAACCAATCAACTTAATAAGGAATGATAAACACTGTCCAATCTACCAGACTCTAACATTAAATTCATATTATTTCGATTCCTGGAAATGTGAATACTTTCAATTCTGTACATGGCAGAATTAAATTTACAAGGGAGGTTGAAGTTAATAGTCAGTTAAGTTTTCTGGACATCAATGTCATTAGATGTAGTAATAATAAGGTGAAACTTAATTGGTACAGAAAGCCTACTTGGTCAGGTAGGTTTTTAGATTTTAATTCACACCACCAATTCGGAAACAAAATTGGACCATTAAAAGGTGTCATTGACAGAGCAATTAAATTGTCACATAAAGATTTTAGACAAAATAATTTACAGATAGTAAGAGAGACTTTCATTAATAATGGTTATCCAATTCAATTTATTAATAGATTAATTGCTGAGAAATTGTTTGACATTTATAATACCGACAATAGACATAGTGCAAGAATTGATATTAACGGAGGCAAAATTATTGTCTTGCCATATGTTCGAGGATTGTCTGAAAGATTAAAAAGAAATTTTCGGAAATATAACATTCAAATTTTCTTTAAAAATAGCAATAATTTGAGTAGATTGTTTAATAATTGCAAAGATAGGGATGATTTATGATTCAAATCAGGAGTTGTTTACAAGATTAATTGCATGGATTGTGATAAATACTATATTGGACAAACAGGTAGATATTTAAAAAAGAGAATTTATGAGCATAAATATAGTTTACGTAGCTCACATATTACTTCCGGTTTAAAAGAGCATTGTTTAAAGTTTTTACATTCTTTTGATTTTGTGAATGTGGATGTTTTGGAACATGGTATTAATAATAAGTATAAACGGGAGATTCTTGAAAGTATTCACATTTCCAGGAATCGAAATAATGTGAATTCAATGTTAGAGTCTGGTAGATTGGACAGTGTTTATCATTCATTATTAAGTTTATTTGTTTTGGACAATTTGTATAGAGGGGGAATTTATGTTTAATTACTAAATTTGGTGCAGACTAATCTGAAAATAAAATATTAGCTGAAAAAAAATATTTTTGTTTGTAAAGTGCGGTTTGACTGTCCTCAACACCCTTACCTAATTAAAGATCCAGTCCAACGTTTCGAGCTCGCTACGGTTTCTCATCAGGGACCGAAATGAATTTATAAATTTATAAATTTATAAATTTATTAATAAAATGAAATAATTTTTTAAATATAATTTCTTTACATTTAAATTTATGTTCGTTAAAGAATAATTATAAATATTAATGAGGGATACATATTTCAAATTGAAAAAGTAAAATATTACATTCTTTGGAGGAAATTAGGAGAGTTGTATATAAATATATGTGTGTGTGTGTGTGTGTGTGTGTGTGTGTGTGTGTGCGCGCCCCTGTAATGTATAGAGACTATTGTGGTATCGATAGGTGAACTCTAACTCATTCATTTTATCAATCAGGACACATGACGCACAAATGTTTATTTTTCAGGAAAAGTTCAGTTAAAAAAAGGCCTACTAGCTCCCTGCATATGGGCAGAATCCACAGATAAGCGGAGCACATACTGGCCTAGCTCATAGCTGCAGATGCACAGGATGTCCGTAGAGTCTAGGTCATGTACCAGAATCAAACAAAACAATAGAATAGTAAATTCGCTTATATTTCATTATAAAATAATGAAAAATATCCTCAGTATAACTGAGAATAACTCGTCAGGAGAGCAACGTAGTCTGTATCTGTCAGCGTCTGTCGAGGTGGTCCTGCATGCATCGGTGACTGTAATGAGTGCGTGTCTTTGGGTACTTGTCAACTTGCCTTGCTGTTCTACGCACATCAAATAGTGGCAACCTGCCGCTGCATAAGCAGCAATAGGTGTGAACAGCTCGGTATAAATAGTACTAAGCGCCTTAAATTTAAGGCCCCATTTCCATCTTGCCAGACGTCCCATCCTGTTAAACAAATACACATATTTGGATTGTACCGCTTTCAAATGGCAACCGATTTTAAGATGTTCGCCGAAGTGGATTCCAAGGTATCGTACGCTTTGTAAACTCTTCACCGTCGAGCTGCCGATCTTAATCAGAGGGGGAACTCTCGGTTAAAGGTAGCCTCTCAAGATCAATATTCCATATTTATGAGTGTCAACCACATTTTATTAAGGCGACACCAAGATTCAACTTCTTCAATATAACTCTGGGCTATCCTTTCGATCTCTCTACGCGAGTCTGCCTCTGCTAGGAGCGCGATGTCGTCTGCATAGGCAATGACTTCGCAACCTACTTTTGAGATCTGGTGGTTTCAGGTAATCTCTTATTAGTTTATAGAGACCCTTGGGACACGCTTCGCTTTTCAACGCTGTTAGTACAGCGGGTCATCATACATTGTCAAAGGCGCCCTTGATGTCCAGAAAGATTATTACAACATTTTTTCTACTTGATTCACTCACAGACCTATGCAACTGAACTATGGCATCTTCAGTTGATCGCCCTCTCCTAAAGCCATATTGTCTTGGAGATAACTTTGTTTCAATGATCCTGTTTAATTTGTTCAGTATTAGAACTTCAAGGGCTTTACCGAGTATTGGCAATAGGAAAATGGGCCTATAAGACACAGGGTACTCAGGTTCTTTGTCTTCAACCTTTCGGATTGTGAGGACTTGACCAACCTTCCACTCATTGGGGAAGACCGAGAATCTCAAGCACGAGTTGTATAGATTGATCAGATTCTGCCTGATGGTCGGCAGTGCTGTTCGAATAATGGCCAAGTCGAAGCTGTCACTGCCAGGCGACTTACCCAGCTTCATCTAGGAGAAGACCTGATCCAAATCAGCGAGAGTAAATTCACCATCTGCCCCTACGGGCGGAAGAAGGTTGGTCAAGTACCTCATATCTTTTTGCTCTTGCGTTTCATCCTGTACATTATCTGGAACGAACAGAGCGTTTAGTACTGCTGTAGCAGTTCTCACCCAGTCCGTCATGTAGGTGGTATCATCCAGACGGACGTTGCAAGCAACTTCTTTGATGGACAGCTTACTTGGAGGTGGCCTGATCACTGCCTTTGCAAGTTGAGCCTTGGGTAGCTAGCTTTTTTTCTACCACTCCTAGTCTCAGGTGTTGTTCCTGTCTTATTTTTACTTGCAGAAGCAGTAGAATACAACTCCAGTGCATCAGAACTTTTGCTATTGTCACATTAAAAAAAAAAAAAATCAAAATCAAATAATAAATAAAATTAAAATAATAAAAACAATATTCTATGTAAGTAAAGGACAATCTAACTGCCCCAACCACCTTAAATTTAAATTCACCTTTGGTTTCGACGTTTCGAACGACTACACTTTAGCCTCAGGAACTAAATTAAAATGAATAATCTAGCATGCTACTTTATATACCCCATCCGAACTCCAAATCTATTAGTATAATATATCTAGAACGCCCAGCTTCTTGACGTAAATACGAAATACAAATTTTATATTAATAATGAATGGTAAGTATTTTCCAATTTACTTGACTCTAACATTAAATTTACATTATTGCGATTCTTCAAAATATAAATATTTTCAATAGTTTCTCTTTTATATTTATTTTTAATACCTTGTTCTAAAATATCTATATTTTCAAAATCGAAAAAATATAACATGTCTATGTTCTTTTAGCCCAGATGTTCCATTCATGCTTCTAAACTATACTGATGCTCATATACAATTTCGGGTATTTTAGTCTTTTAGTCCATTGTCCTTGTTCGTCCGTCGTCCACCGTCTTTGCAACGTCTCGATCGTGTTTATTCGTTCTTCAGTCGCAGCGTCTTTAATTTTAATGTTAATTTTTAAATACTCTACAATTCTAATAAATTGATCAATGCATCACGTATCGATCAATGCATCGTAGTCGTAAAACCGATAAAAATATTTATTAATTTAATTCAAAACAGTTGACATAAGTACAATTTTTAATTATTATTATTATTGTATAACATTATTATTTTTCGGTCTAGACGGAATTAGTTAATCGGTGGCGCAAGTAACTGGTGTACTAATTTGTCGTGTATAAAAGGGCGAGTTTTCGACTCTAAAGCGTTACGGCCGAAAAAAAACTCCATGGATCGATTCTGATTTCAAAGCTCTAGAAATCCTGCCTTCCGAAAAATTATGAAAGATATTCCAAAGATAATGACGGTTGTAGTTACAAGAAAAAGATGATGCTAATGGAGGATCTTACCGTCTACCTTTCTCGTATTCTTAAATTCGGAATCGAAGTTTTTTGAATAGACTATTCCAGTCAATATCTATCCAAATATGGTGTTTTATGCAAGTGGAGGATCAGGTCCACGAAGGAGTCCATCTCGTATTACTGTAGCCAGAGATACTAGGGAGATATTGCCGATGCCATAACGAAAAGCTCGATGATTTTCGAGCGTCTGGACCGTGCGCCTTCCATAGGGCCAGCTGCTACACTAACGCGCCAAAGTGATGTCACAGTTATGTCAGTATAAATTAGTGTGCGCATTTGCCTACATCATGAGTTGTGACGTAAGCGTCACACTTTGTGTCTTTAATTTAACTTGTCCACCGACACCGAGAATAGAAACAAACACTGTGCGACGTTCGGCCGTAAGTTGAACAGCAAGTCATTCGGATACTAACGATCGCTGAGTGCAAGAGTGAATTAGTGCGCTTGCGTAAAGAATTTTTCCAAACTGTTCACATATAATAACTCTGGCGGTAGCAAGCAATCCCGTGCGTTTTACGGAAAATATATATGAACTGCATGAGACGGTAGAGTATATAGTGACTTGAGGTTTATTGATTGCAGTATTACCATCGCTAGTAGCGGTGAAGGAAATTCAAAAGTTTTATTTCCTAAATTATGATTTGTGTGATGCTTCTGCTTGCCACATGACATTGATTGGGCGACTTGCAATCAGAGATTTTATGCGATTTGCTGAGGTAGTTAAAGTATCGACTAGCTTTCTTGCAAAAGAAAAATCACTCTTATGGAGACATATACTTAAATAGTTTACAGAGTACACCGAATGTTTGGCCTGCCAGACGTAGCATGCAAGGTCGCGTTTAATCGACGGAGAATTTGTCTTCCCAATTCCGGCTGTATTAACAGAGGTTGACTCAATCCGTTTGGATTTTGAGATCGAATTCTTAATGGAAATATCGCTTGATGTTTCCGATTGATCGTGCGCTTCGTTAAGTGATTGCAAGTGACGATCTAGAAATGAAATTAAATTCGAGTACGTGTAAAATCCTTGCTTCTTTTCTTGAGAAATTTACCAAGTTTCGCGAGTTTGCGAGTCTAATTTTTTCACAATACAATGTACGAACCAATTATCATATAATAGATCGGACATCCAAGATTCTCAAATCGACATACAGCGACTTCATCTGCATTGATTATAGTTTCTAAATTTAAACCGTTGGATGTGTGAAGGTCTGGAAGTTGTTCTAAGCCATCAATATGGTTCGCGGGACGCTTTCGAGCGTTGTCGTGACATTTAATTAATTTTTTCCAATCGACTTTGAAATTTTCATTTGTTACTTCAATGCCGCGAAGTCTCGAGGCTGCTTTACCTTCAAATATACTAAACAGATACTGTAGCTTATCAAGGTCGGAATATTCTCGTTTGCTCACAATAAGCGATTTGAAGTGTTGTTTATAGGATTCCTATTCGCCAAATTGGTGTTTATATGATTCTAAACGCCCAAAATTATAAACAGTGAAAATACGCATATTTTCACTGAACAAAATTATTTACATTTAAATATAGTAACGTATTTAACAAAAATTTTTTACTGAAAATCATTAAAATAATAATCTTTGCAGATGATCATAAAATTTATATAGAACAACATAAAATATGCTTAACGAAAATCATCGATCAGGTAAATGTTAAATTCATAAAAGAACTTAATAACTACTTGATGAATATTTTCGACATTTTCATTAAAATGTGGTTATCATTGTTAGTTATCGTTATTATATTCTAATCAAAAAAAAAGATATTTTTATTGTTCGAATATATTTTTATTTTCATATATGAATACTTTATGCTTCGTGTTTTTATATAAAATTTATTAATATTCAATATATTAATTATAATCATAATATATATCAGATTAAAAATTATTCCATTAAAATTTATTTTTTTTTAACAGAATATTTTTACAGAATCTTAAAATTGAAGTAGAAATACGTCATGTATACTATATGTTTACTAATTCTCATTTTCGTGAGCGCAATCAGTTATATACTGGGGTTTAGTTTGCAGAACGATTTTCCAATAAATCGCCAGTAAGTAAAAAAACCATTTTAATTTAATTTTTTAAAAATCGTTTATTATATTAATGGCAGAAAATTTGTCAGTTCAGAACTATTCATAATATATGGAAAGGAGTGAAAAATATACAAGAATAAATTTCAGCATTGCTAAAACTGGCAACTTACTGCCGACCTTTCGGAATACATCCAAAGTATAGAAGTTTACATATTTATTTATTTTTATTACTGCGCAGTTCGTGTTTGCGAAGGTAAACCAGGTTGACTAATATGGCGTAATAGTCCAGGCGAATTAGGGTTTTGATTCAACAATTTCTCCAACGCCTATTTTTTTACATTAAATGATAGATGAGGATATGTAGAATAAAACCCTAAATTGTCGAGATCGTACCCCATCGGCGACATTTATTTATTGAAAAATAGCAAAAATAAAAGCTCTTTTTTTACTTTTTCTTTAATAGTTTCAATAATATTGCTCTAATCAAAAAATGTTTCGTATAAAAGTTGTGCAGGAGATAGTTCTGAACAAAAGTACGTACATGAAAAACTTAAGTCAATTTTTCTATTGTTAAATAAACAATGACGATGGAAAAATTTTCGATATTCAAAGAGCTATACAATTTGTTTAAACAATTGAAATTCAATAATAATGGCGCAAATAGATGTTTTTTCATCTACTTGTATTATGTTTCAAATTACAAAGTGTACTTTCAAAATGGCGACCAGTTGCAAAATTATTTATATTGCAACTTAACCATTGCGAAGTTCGCCAACGGCTGGGAATTTTTTAATGCAGTAAAATGCAATCATTAGAGGATATTACTAGTAATCAAAGCGCATATTCGCCCACTGCGTCACAGACAGCTCCAGCTACGTTGCTCTCGATCTTAGTTGTAAAATAGAATATCTTTACTATAAAAGCAACTATTTTGATGATTTTGTTTTAATTTAACTTTACTTTTTCTAACCTTCATAGTACTCTTGGTTCTAATACGGTAATTCTATTATATCCAATGTATAATAACATTAATTAATTCTTTTAATAATTTAAAATTACTTTTACTTTATTTTTTGTCTTTATATTATAATATTAACGTAATTCAATATTAGTTTTCCTCTTTTTTGATTACCAATTTTTATTATTTATGCATATTTACGCTGTTTCTTGTCTGTGATGCTGATGTATTTACGCTGTTTCTTGTCTGTGATGCTGATGTATTTACACTGTTTTTTGTCTGCGATGCTGATGTATTTACGCTGTTTCTTGTCTGTGATGATTGGTGAATAAAATTAAAGTAGAAAAACCATTTTAATGATGAATTTTACAATAATTGAAATAAAGAAAAATATTTAGAACTGCTGGAGAGAATGTCTCTCTAATGAATAGAATTGAAAGCTTATATACATTAATAATATATAAACACTGAAAATAGAACATGTTAATGTAATTGATGTTAAGAAATTATAAATACGAATAATTTATTGTTGTTATTTTGAAAATTTTATTGTAATTTATCACGTACTGGTTAACAAATACGTAGATATTATGCACTATATATTTATATCGATCGCGTAAATGATTTATAAATACAAAGCTAGTTTAAGCTCTTAAAAATAATAATTTTCAGCGCTGAGTGCATCACAGACAAGAAACAGCGTAAATATGCATAAATATAAAAATTGGTTATCAGAAAAGAGGAAAACTAATATTGAATTACGTTAATATTATAATATAAAGACAAAAATGAAGTAAAAGTAATTTTAAATTATTAAATAAGCCAATATAAAATTGAAAAGAATTAATTAATGTTATTATACATTAGATATAATAGAATTACCGTATTAGAACCAAGAGCACTATGAAGGTTAGAAAAAGTAAAGTTAAATTAAAAAAAAATCATCAAAATAGTTGCTTTTATGGATAAGATATTCTATTTTACAACTAAGATCGAGAGGGACGTGGCTGGAGCTGTCTGTGACGCAGTACGCGAATATGCGCATGCTCAGTAGGCGGCGCCGCGATGTCTGCGCGAGGAGAGATAAGCTACCGCCAGCTGTCGCTGATGCCACGCATAAAAACTTTTTATAAATATTACATTTAAACATAATTACCAATAATTTAGAATGTATTAATAAATGTAAAGATAGATTAACCTTTATATTTGCACCTTGCCAAATTTCAAGTTAAAATGTTAATTAAATGACAAGTAATAAATAATAGTTTAAACAAAAATTTTCTCAACTTCTATTGATCGTATGAAAATGTGCAAGGGCTCAAAATTTTTCTCTTTTTAAACGTAATAAAATGCATTTTGTTTCAATATTCTAGCGTTAAAAACTTCCGAGATATCGACTCTAGCAACGGTGTTTTTCACTTTAAACAATATAAAAATTTAATTTAAAAATCTGGTCTTTTCAGCTTTGGTTACTATTAATATCCTCTAATGATTGCATTTTACCGCATTAAAAAATTCCCAGTCATTGGCGAATTTCGCAATGGTTAATTTGCAATTTAAATAATTTTGCAACTGGTCGCCATTTTGAAAGTACACTTTGTAATTTGAAACATACTATAAGTAGATGAGAAAACATCTACTTGCGCCATTATTATTGAATTTCAATTATTTAAACAAATTGTATAGCTCTTTGAATATCGAAAATTTTTCCACCGTCATTGTTTATTTAACAATAGAAAAATTGACTTTTTAAGTTTTTCATGTACGTACTTTTATTCAGAATTATCTCCTGCACAACTTTTATACAAAACATTTTTGGATTAGAGCAATATTATTTTAAAGAAAAAGTAAAAAAGGAGCTTTTATTTTTGCTATTTTGCAATAAATAAATACGTCGCCGATGGGGTACAATCCCGACAATTTAGGGTCTTATTCTACACATCCTCATCTATCATTTAATACAAAAAAATAGGCGTTGGAGAAATTGTTGGTAAGTCGGCCATTTTGGACCTAATTCGCCTGGACTATAAAAACAGCTATGAATAATAGCGACCAGGGAAAATAGAAAGAGTTGAGAGACGGAAACATTAAATACTTTTTAAAAACCTTTTAAAGCATGACTGTGTTCAAGCCATAGAACTGTATGTAGATACCTATATACCTCTCCCCTGCCCTTTCACTCGATCACATGCTCTTACCTATGGAGGGTAAAGAGAAAGAGAAGAAACTCTGCTCGCTTTACACAGGAAAAGCTTATAAAAAATAACCGAAGATGGTAGTTCAGATTTGTCCGGTAGATGTCGCTGTCATGGAAATCCCTCGATGGTTCTGCGTGCAACAGACAGAAAAAACAAAAGCTAAAGCGAGTAAGAGGAAGAAAAGAAGCATAAGTAAGGAAACAGAGATTTAACTTTCCCTTCTTTCCATCCTTATTGCATATCCACACTCTCTTTTCTTCAAATACATGCATTTGAACGTGCAACCTCACAGGGTGTCGCCGCCTTGCAGCCAATTCTGTCCCGAAGTCCTGCCGTGTAAATTGTGACGATATTAGTGGTGTTTTCACCCCTTCTCTCTATAAACCATATGTTCACCCTTTCTCTCTCTCACTCTCTCTTTTGCCGTCTTTCGCTCTTTTATTATTCTCTCTCTGGTTTTTGCTTCCTCTTTCTGCTGCAGATCTAGAAGTATCATTCAACTATAAAGCTAGGGACATCTATTATACAAAAATGAACTACGTAACTCCACCTAAACTGTCAGTAGGCCTTTTTCATGTAAAGCAAGAAGAGATTTCACTCCTTCTCTACTCTCCATATATTTATTTCATCTTTCACAAATAATTATTATAAATGCAAACATGTTGGTAGACATTGAAGTTAAAATCTGATGGATCTAAATTGTAATTGCTCAATATGTTATAGATTTAAAATTATGCATTTTGTTATCATAGGTCATAGGTCATGTGAATATTTATGGAATGTACAAAAATGTCTTTTAATATAAGTGTTCAAGATAAACGAGATTTAGAAAAATTCACTAGGTTTCTAGCTTTAAAAATAACACAAATTATTGTTCAATCAAGATCTGGAGAAAAAATCTGTACTAAGTGTAAGCCTAATTCATCTGGAACAGATTGGGTAATTTTAATATATTCATAATATAAAATTTTAATTATTGTTTTATATAATACTAATTGTATTTATTTTTTTGACTTGTCAGTTCAATTTAGCAATACAAGATTTATCAGAAGTTTTAACAGAAGCAAAACGAGCTCTTTGTGAACAAATAATAAATTCTTCAGTTCCTCTATGTATAGAAATATCACTGAGGACTATAGAAGGTGATACCATGATTCTTGAAATGTGGACGCTTGGAGTTCGTCCAGAACATAATGATCCTACTGTAAGAGTTACTTATACAGTTTATAATAGAATGGGGATTTTGTTAAAATCTTTACTTTCGGTATCAAGAGCCATACCTGCATATAAATTAAGTCGGAGGCAAGGATCTGATTCTTATGTTATTTGCTATAGGATTTTCATGGGTGAACCTCAACATCATAGTTTAGGTATATATTAGTCCTATTACATTTAAGTATTATTAAGTAATATAGCTATTTAATTTTAGAAATGAATATAGAAACATGTTAAATATAATTAAAAAAGTTTATTTAAATTTTAAGTGAAAAAAATTTTTATTATAAAGTTAGTTATTAGAGAGTTGCTAATTTATTGACAGAACCATTTTATTGCAATAAATTGGTTTTATTAGTATTATTCAAATTTTCTTGCATGTCAATCTGAGCAAATAATAGTCATACAGATAAGAAAAAGTGCTAATAAATAATTGAAAGTAACAAAAATGAGGTTACTTTGAACATTTGCATATATTCAACAATTTTTTTGAATATATAATGAACAGTTTGGATAGGACCAACTTTTATGCTGAAAATAGTAAAATTTAAAATATGCATATTAAATTTGTAAATATTTTAGCAGTATGATATTCATCAGATTAAATCATGAGCTTGTTAAAAATTTTGAATTAAAACAAAGGACTAAATTCATATTGATCATCATTAATACAGATTGAAACAGATTGATAAGATGATATGCGAATGCACGCGTTTCAATTAATTTTAATTCTCTTAATTTGAGATTATTTATATGAATTGAAACTGACAACTAAAAACTTTGAAACAACACCTGTTTGAAACCTGTTATATATTAAATTAGATTGTAACTCATACACGACTGAATATATTTTTATCTAATTTATTTAGGATTTTGTCCTTGTAAATCCAAAATTTGTATTAGGAATACTTTTAATTTTGAATTTCATTTTTGCTATATTATAAATTAAAATTGTGAAATGGTATGTTCAAAATCCTGATAATTCAATTAACTATTTTTGGTAATAGTTACACACTAGGAAGTAAACACTTTATAGTATATAACTATTGCAGACAGTTTCTTTCAAAACTAGATTGCAGATGATAAAAGAACAAGTATACTATTTTTTTTAAGAATTTTTCATATTAATAAAGTCTTCCTGTAATTTAAAAATTACTATTTGCATTGAAAAATAGATAAGAACATTAAAGCAACCTTATACCCAATTTCCATTTAATAAAAAGCCAAATTTTTATAGTACTCAGCATATTCAAAAAAATTTCAATCCACTACATGTGTATTTAATAGTTTCAATAATAATAAAATTAATAAATATTTTTTATTGGTCTTACAGTCCAATCAATTTCAACCAAAAATAAAATAAAATAAAAATAAAAATAAAAATAAAATAAAAATAAAAACTAAAAAATAAAAAATAAAAATAACAATAAAAAATAAAAAATAAGAAATACAAATAATAAATAATAAAAATAAAAAATAAAAATTAAAAATAAAAATTAAATTAAAAATTAAATTAAAATGATAATGACAGTCAGACTGTCCTTGTTTATATTCACCCCCGTAGACTAATCTGAAAATAAAATATTAGCTGAAAAAATTCTTTGTTAGTAAAGTGCAGTCTGACTGTCCCCAACACCCTTACCTAATTGAAGACTTGTCCAACGTTTCGAGCTCGCTACGGCTCCTCATCAGGGACTAATCTAAACCTTATATTCTAATCTATATATACTCATCCCCACCACCAAATTTCGTAAATTAAATATAAATTCCCCCTCTACACAAATTGTCCAAAACCAATCAATTTAATAAGGAATGATAAACACTGTCCAATCTACCAGACTCTAACATTAAATTCACATTATTTCGATTCTTGGAAATGTGAATACTTTCAAGACTCTCCCGTTTATACTTATTATTAATACCATATTCCAATATATCCACATTCACAAAATCAAAAGAATGTAAAAACTTTAAACAATGCTCTTTTAAACCAGAAGTAATATGTGAGCTACGTAAACTATATTTATGCTCATAAATTCTCTTTTTTAAATATCTACCTGTTTGTCCAATATAGTATTTATCACAATCCATGCAATTAATCTTGTAAACAACTCCTGATTTTAAGCATAAATCATCCTTATCTTTGCAATTATTAAACAATCTACTTAAATTATTGCGATTTTTAAAGAAAATTTGAATGTTATATTTCCGAAAATTTCTTTTTATTCTTTCAGATAATCCTCGAACATATGGTAAGACAATAATTTTGCCTCCGTTAAAATCAATTCCTGCACTATGTCTATTTTCGGTATTATAAATTTCAAACAATCTCTCAGCAATCAATCTATTAATAAATTGAATTGGATAGCCATTATTAATAAAAGTCTCTCTTACTATCTGTAAATTATTTTGTCTAAAATCTTTATGTGACAATTTAATTGCTCTGTCAATGACACCCCTCAATGCCCCAATTTTGTTTCCGAATTGGTGGTGTGAATTAAAATCTAAAAACCTACCTGACCAAGTAGGCTTTCTGTACCAATTAAGTTTTACCTTATTATTACTACATCTAATCACATTAACGTCCAAAAAACTTAACTGACTATTTACTTCAACCTCCCTTGTAAATTTAATTCTGTCATGTACAGAATTGAAAACATCCACCATTTCATCCACAAAAACTTCTGGAACAATTGTAAAGATATCATCAACATATCTCTTAAATATCATTGGTTCAAAAAGCAATTTTGACAAGGCTATACTTTCCAACTTTTCCATAACTAAATTAGCTATAACCGGTGACAAAGGCGACCCCATTGGACATCCGTATTTTTGTTCATAAAATTTATTATCAAATGAAAAAATTGTGTTATTAAAAACCAAATTAATTGCTTTAATAAATTCATTCATTGTCAATTTTGTATGCAAATTAATTTCATTCCACTTTTCCTGTATAATATCATTTAACAACTCTAAAGGTACATTTGTAAACAAAGATACTACATCCAATGAAATCATCTTGTAGTTTTTCGGAATAACAATATCTTTCATTTCATTGTAAAAACACCAACTATCCTTAATGTAAGAACTAGTTCTTCCAACTATCTTAACCAATATATTAGACAAAAATCTAGCAATATTATAAGTTGGGAAACCTATGGAAGATATTATTATTCTAAATGTCAGATTTTCTTTATGAATCTTGGGAAGCCCATAACATTTTGCCACAGTTCCATTTTCACATTTTAAATACTTATATGTAGTATCATTTATATATTCATTTCTTTTCCAATTATTTAATAACTCTTTCAAATTATTTTGTAGCTTAATGATATGTGGATTACCAATCTTCAAATAAGTACTATCATCATTTAATATATTATTTATACAATTTATGTAATCAATTTTATTGGAAGCTACAGTTACATTACCTTTGTCGGCCTTTTGGAAGATTATATTAGGGTTATTTTTCAAAAAATTCTTCGCGGTAATCAAATCATGTATAAAATTACTATTTAAAAAATTATCAAATTTATTTTCTCTTTTAAAATTACTAATGACATTAACCAAAGATGCCCTACATTCCTTTTTTACTTCATCATTTAAACCAAAAAGATTACTTTCAACCTCCGCGATGATTTCTTTGATCGGGAGATTACTTTTACAATATAATATTCCATGTTTGGCACCTTTAGACATGATGTTTATTACTTCATTTGGTATCTCCTTGTCAGTTAGATTCCTAAACCAATTTTTATTGTTTGCATTGTTAAATTGATAGCTTTGAAATTGTTTTTTATTTCTTAAACATTCAAATTTCCTTTTTAGTGTTTGTCTATTAATATATTTTGTCTTAATAAAATGTTTGTTTTGACCAAGAAAAAATTCATGTAATTCATTTCTTTCTATATTTTGATATAAATAATGTTTAATCTTTAATAAATATCTATTTAAGGAATGAATCTGAATATGTAAATCTCTAATTTCTAAATTAAGTAATTTATTTTTGAAAAAGAAAATATTTTTCTTTAGATCATAACAAACATTATTACTATAAACCTGCAAAAAATATTCATCATGAAATCTATTATTAATGTGTACCGGAAATATATTTGATTTCTTGCATCTAATAAGGAATGTAAGTTTTTCTTTAAGAATTACAACTTTTAAATTCATTTTAATCCATTTTGAACAATAATCTTTAATAGTACTACCATATTTACAATAAATTTCTCTAAAATAAATCATGACATACCCCTTAATTTAAGTTAAATAGACCTTCTATTTTAAAACAATTGAATTGTACTTCTGTCGACTGCCCATATACAAATTAATAAATATTTTTTTATTGGTCTTACAGTCCAATCAATTTCAACCAAAAATAAAATAAAATAAAAATAAAAATAAAATAAAATAAAAATAAAAACTAAAAAATAAAAAATAAAATAACAATAAAAAATAAAAAATAAGAAATACAAATAATAAATAATAAAAATAAAAAATAAAAATTAAAAATAAAAATTAAATTAAAAATTAAATTAAAATGATAATATAAGTATTTAAAATGTGAAAATGGAACTGTGGCAAAATGTTATGGGCTTCCCAAGATTCATAAAGAAAATCTGACATTTAGAATAATAATATCTTCCATAGGTTTCCCAACTTATAATATTGCTAGATTTTTGTCTAATATATTGGTTAAGATAGTTGGAAGAACTAGTTCTTACATTAAGGATAGTTGGTGTTTTTACAATGAAATGAAAGATATTGTTATTCCGAAAAACTACAAGATGATTTCATTGGATGTAGTATCTTTGTTTACAAATGTACCTTTAGAGTTGTTAAATGATATTATACAGGAAAAGTGGAATGAAATTAATTTGCATACAAAATTGACAATGAATGAATTTATTAAAGCAATTAATTTGGTTTTTAATAACACAATTTTTTCATTTGATAATAAATTTTATGAACAAAAATACGGATGTCCAATGGGGTCGCCTTTGTCACCGGTTATAGCTAATTTAGTTATGGAAAAGTTGGAAAGTATAGCCTTGTCAAAATTGCTTTTTGAACCAATGATATTTAAGAGATATGTTGATGATATCTTTACAATTGTTCCAGAAGTTTTTGTGGATGAAATGGTGGATGTTTTCAATTCTGTACATGACAGAATTAAATTTACAAGGGAGGTTGAAGTAAATAGTCAGTTAAGTTTTTTGGACGTTAATGTGATTAGATGTAGTAATAATAAGGTAAAACTTAATTGGTACAGAAAGCCTACTTGGTCAGGTAGGTTTTTAGATTTTAATTCACACCACCAATTCGGAAACAAAATTGGGGCATTGAGGGGTGTCATTGACAGAGCAATTAAATTGTCACATAAAGATTTTAGACAAAATAATTTACAGATAGTAAGAGAGACTTTTATTAATAATGGCTATCCAATTCAATTTATTAATAGATTGATTGCTGAGAGATTGTTTGAAATTTATAATACCGAAAATAGACATAGTGCAGGAATTGATTTTAACGGAGGCAAAATTATTGTCTTACCATATGTTCGAGGATTATCTGAAAGAATAAAAAGAAATTTTCGGAAATATAACATTCAAATTTTCTTTAAAAATCGCAATAATTTAAGTAGATTGTTTAATAATTGCAAAGATAAGGATGATTTATGCTTAAAATCAGGAGTTGTTTACAAGATTAATTGCATGGATTGTGATAAATACTATATTGGACAAACAGGTAGATATTTAAAAAAGAGAATTTATGAGCATAAATATAGTTTACGTAGCTCACATATTACTTCTGGTTTAAAAGAGCATTGTTTAAAGTTTTTACATTCTTTTGATTTTGTGAATGTGGATATATTGGAATATGGTATTAATAATAAGTATAAACGGGAGAGTCTTGAAAGTATTCACATTTCCAAGAATCGAAATAATGTGAATTTAATGTTAGAGTCTGGTAGATTGGACAGTGTTTATCATTCCTTATTAAATTGATTGGTTTTGGACAATTTGTGTAGAGGGGGAATTTATATTTAATTTACGAAATTTGGTGGTGGGGATGAGTATATATAGATTAGAATATAAGGTTTAGATTAGTCCCTGATGAGGAGCCGTAGCGAGCTCGAAACGTTGGACAAGTCTTCAATTAGGTAAGGGTGTTGGGGACAGTCAGACTGCACTTTACTAACAAAGAATTTTTTCAGCTAATATTTTATTTTCAGATTAGTCTACGGGGGTGAATATAAACAAGGACAGTCTGACTGTCATTATCATTTTAATTTAATTTTTAATTTAATTTTTATTTTTAATTTTTATTTTTTATTTTTATTATTTATTATTTGTATTTCTTATTTTTTATTTTTTATTGTTATTTTTATTTTTTATTTTTTAGTTTTTATTTTTATTTTATTTTTATTTTTATTTTTATTTTATTTTATTTTTGGTTGAAATTGATTGGACTGTAAGACCAATAAAAAATATTTATTAATTTGTATATGGGCAGTCGACAGAAGTACAATTCAATTGTTTTAAAATAGAAGGTCTATTTAACTTAAATTAAGGGGTATGTCATGATTTATTTTAGAGAAATTTATTGTAAATATGGTAGTACTATTAAAGATTATTGTTCAAAATGGATTAAAATGAATTTAAAAGTTGTAATTCTTAAAGAAAAACTTACATTCCTTATTAGATGCAAGAAATCAAATATATTTCCGGTACACATTAATAATAGATTTCATGATGAATATTTTTTGCAGGTTTATAGTAATAATGTTTGTTATGATCTAAAGAAAAATATTTTCTTTTTCAAAAATAAATTACTTAATTTAGAAATTAGAGATTTACATATTCAGATTCATTCCTTAAATAGATATTTATTAAAGATTAAACATTATTTATATCAAAATATAGAAAGAAATGAATTACATGAATTTTTTCTTGGTCAAAACAAACATTTTATTAAGACAAAATATATTAATAGACAAACACTAAAAAGGAAATTTGAATGTTTAAGAAATAAAAAACAATTTCAAAGCTATCAATTTAACAATGCAAACAATAAAAATTGGTTTAGGAATCTAACTGACAAGGAGATACCAAATGAAGTAATAAACATCATGTCTAAAGGTGCCAAACATGGAATATTATATTGTAAAAGTAATCTCCCGATCAAAGAAATCATCGCGGAGGTTGAAAGTAATCTTTTTGGTTTAAATGATGAAGTAAAAAAGGAATGTAGGGCATCTTTGGTTAATGTCATTAGTAATTTTAAAAGAGAAAATAAATTTGATAATTTTTTAAATAGTAATTTTATACATGATTTGATTACCGCGAAGAATTTTTTGAAAAATAACCCTAATATAATCTTCCAAAAGGCCGACAAAGGTAATGTAACTGTAGCTTCCAATAAAATTGATTACATAAATTGTATAAATAATATATTAAATGATGATAGTACTTATTTGAAGATTGGTAATCCACATATCATTAAGCTACAAAATAATTTGAAAGAGTTATTAAATAATTGGAAAAGAAATGAATATATAAATGATACTACATATAAGTATTTAAAATGTGAAAATGGAACTGTGGCAAAATGTTATGGGCTTCCCAAGATTCATAAAGAAAATCTGACATTTAGAATAATAATATCTTCCATAGGTTTCCCAACTTATAATATTGCTAGATTTTTGTCTAATATATTGGTTAAGATAGTTGGAAGAACTAGTTCTTACATTAAGGATAGTTGGTGTTTTTACAATGAAATGAAAGATATTGTTATTCCGAAAAACTACAAGATGATTTCATTGGATGTAGTATCTTTGTTTACAAATGTACCTTTAGAGTTGTTAAATGATATTATACAGGAAAAGTGGAATGAAATTAATTTGCATACAAAATTGACAATGAATGAATTTATTAAAGCAATTAATTTGGTTTTTAATAACACAATTTTTTCATTTGATAATAAATTTTATGAACAAAAATACGGATGTCCAATGGGGTCGCCTTTGTCACCGGTTATAGCTAATTTAGTTATGGAAAAGTTGGAAAGTATAGCCTTGTCAAAATTGCTTTTTGAACCAATGATATTTAAGAGATATGTTGATGATATCTTTACAATTGTTCCAGAAGTTTTTGTGGATGAAATGGTGGATGTTTTCAATTCTGTACATGACAGAATTAAATTTACAAGGGAGGTTGAAGTAAATAGTCAGTTAAGTTTTTTGGACGTTAATGTGATTAGATGTAGTAATAATAAGGTAAAACTTAATTGGTACAGAAAGCCTACTTGGTCAGGTAGGTTTTTAGATTTTAATTCACACCACCAATTCGGAAACAAAATTGGGGCATTGAGGGGTGTCATTGACAGAGCAATTAAATTGTCACATAAAGATTTTAGACAAAATAATTTACAGATAGTAAGAGAGACTTTTATTAATAATGGCTATCCAATTCAATTTATTAATAGATTGATTGCTGAGAGATTGTTTGAAATTTATAATACCGAAAATAGACATAGTGCAGGAATTGATTTTAACGGAGGCAAAATTATTGTCTTACCATATGTTCGAGGATTATCTGAAAGAATAAAAAGAAATTTTCGGAAATATAACATTCAAATTTTCTTTAAAAATCGCAATAATTTAAGTAGATTGTTTAATAATTGCAAAGATAAGGATGATTTATGCTTAAAATCAGGAGTTGTTTACAAGATTAATTGCATGGATTGTGATAAATACTATATTGGACAAACAGGTAGATATTTAAAAAAGAGAATTTATGAGCATAAATATAGTTTACGTAGCTCACATATTACTTCTGGTTTAAAAGAGCATTGTTTAAAGTTTTTACATTCTTTTGATTTTGTGAATGTGGATATATTGGAATATGGTATTAATAATAAGTATAAACGGGAGAGTCTTGAAAGTATTCACATTTCCAAGAATCGAAATAATGTGAATTTAATGTTAGAGTCTGGTAGATTGGACAGTGTTTATCATTCCTTATTAAATTGATTGGTTTTGGACAATTTGTGTAGAGGGGGAATTTATATTTAATTTACGAAATTTGGTGGTGGGGATGAGTATATATAGATTAGAATATAAGGTTTAGATTAGTCCCTGATGAGGAGCCGTAGCGAGCTCGAAACGTTGGACAAGTCTTCAATTAGGTAAGGGTGTTGGGGACAGTCAGACTGCACTTTACTAACAAAGAATTTTTTCAGCTAATATTTTATTTTCAGATTAGTCTACGGGGGTGAATATAAACAAGGACAGTCTGACTGTCATTATCATTTTAATTTAATTTTTAATTTAATTTTTATTTTTAATTTTTATTTTTTATTTTTATTATTTATTATTTGTATTTCTTATTTTTTATTTTTTATTGTTATTTTTATTTTTTATTTTTTAGTTTTTATTTTTATTTTATTTTTATTTTTATTTTTATTTTATTTTATTTTTGGTTGAAATTGATTGGACTGTAAGACCAATAAAAAATATTTATTAATTTGTATATGGGCAGTCGACAGAAGTACAATTCAATTGTTTTAAAATAGAAGGTCTATTTAACTTAAATTAAGGGGTATGTCATGATTTATTTTAGAGAAATTTATTGTAAATATGGTAGTACTATTAAAGATTATTGTTCAAAATGGATTAAAATGAATTTAAAAGTTGTAATTCTTAAAGAAAAACTTACATTCCTTATTAGATGCAAGAAATCAAATATATTTCCGGTACACATTAATAATAGATTTCATGATGAATATTTTTTGCAGGTTTATAGTAATAATGTTTGTTATGATCTAAAGAAAAATATTTTCTTTTTCAAAAATAAATTACTTAATTTAGAAATTAGAGATTTACATATTCAGATTCATTCCTTAAATAGATATTTATTAAAGATTAAACATTATTTATATCAAAATATAGAAAGAAATGAATTACATGAATTTTTTCTTGGTCAAAACAAACATTTTATTAAGACAAAATATATTAATAGACAAACACTAAAAAGGAAATTTGAATGTTTAAGAAATAAAAAACAATTTCAAAGCTATCAATTTAACAATGCAAACAATAAAAATTGGTTTAGGAATCTAACTGACAAGGAGATACCAAATGAAGTAATAAACATCATGTCTAAAGGTGCCAAACATGGAATATTATATTGTAAAAGTAATCTCCCGATCAAAGAAATCATCGCGGAGGTTGAAAGTAATCTTTTTGGTTTAAATGATGAAGTAAAAAAGGAATGTAGGGCATCTTTGGTTAATGTCATTAGTAATTTTAAAAGAGAAAATAAATTTGATAATTTTTTAAATAGTAATTTTATACATGATTTGATTACCGCGAAGAATTTTTTGAAAAATAACCCTAATATAATCTTCCAAAAGGCCGACAAAGGTAATGTAACTGTAGCTTCCAATAAAATTGATTACATAAATTGTATAAATAATATATTAAATGATGATAGTACTTATTTGAAGATTGGTAATCCACATATCATTAAGCTACAAAATAATTTGAAAGAGTTATTAAATAATTGGAAAAGAAATGAATATATAAATGATACTACATATAAGTATTTAAAATGTGAAAATGGAACTGTGGCAAAATGTTATGGGCTTCCCAAGATTCATAAAGAAAATCTGACATTTAGAATAATAATATCTTCCATAGGTTTCCCAACTTATAATATTGCTAGATTTTTGTCTAATATATTGGTTAAGATAGTTGGAAGAACTAGTTCTTACATTAAGGATAGTTGGTGTTTTTACAATGAAATGAAAGATATTGTTATTCCGAAAAACTACAAGATGATTTCATTGGATGTAGTATCTTTGTTTACAAATGTACCTTTAGAGTTGTTAAATGATATTATACAGGAAAAGTGGAATGAAATTAATTTGCATACAAAATTGACAATGAATGAATTTATTAAAGCAATTAATTTGGTTTTTAATAACACAATTTTTTCATTTGATAATAAATTTTATGAACAAAAATACGGATGTCCAATGGGGTCGCCTTTGTCACCGGTTATAGCTAATTTAGTTATGGAAAAGTTGGAAAGTATAGCCTTGTCAAAATTGCTTTTTGAACCAATGATATTTAAGAGATATGTTGATGATATCTTTACAATTGTTCCAGAAGTTTTTGTGGATGAAATGGTGGATGTTTTCAATTCTGTACATGACAGAATTAAATTTACAAGGGAGGTTGAAGTAAATAGTCAGTTAAGTTTTTTGGACGTTAATGTGATTAGATGTAGTAATAATAAGGTAAAACTTAATTGGTACAGAAAGCCTACTTGGTCAGGTAGGTTTTTAGATTTTAATTCACACCACCAATTCGGAAACAAAATTGGGGCATTGAGGGGTGTCATTGACAGAGCAATTAAATTGTCACATAAAGATTTTAGACAAAATAATTTACAGATAGTAAGAGAGACTTTTATTAATAATGGCTATCCAATTCAATTTATTAATAGATTGATTGCTGAGAGATTGTTTGAAATTTATAATACCGAAAATAGACATAGTGCAGGAATTGATTTTAACGGAGGCAAAATTATTGTCTTACCATATGTTCGAGGATTATCTGAAAGAATAAAAAGAAATTTTCGGAAATATAACATTCAAATTTTCTTTAAAAATCGCAATAATTTAAGTAGATTGTTTAATAATTGCAAAGATAAGGATGATTTATGCTTAAAATCAGGAGTTGTTTACAAGATTAATTGCATGGATTGTGATAAATACTATATTGGACAAACAGGTAGATATTTAAAAAAGAGAATTTATGAGCATAAATATAGTTTACGTAGCTCACATATTACTTCTGGTTTAAAAGAGCATTGTTTAAAGTTTTTACATTCTTTTGATTTTGTGAATGTGGATATATTGGAATATGGTATTAATAATAAGTATAAACGGGAGAGTCTTGAAAGTATTCACATTTCCAAGAATCGAAATAATGTGAATTTAATGTTAGAGTCTGGTAGATTGGACAGTGTTTATCATTCCTTATTAAATTGATTGGTTTTGGACAATTTGTGTAGAGGGGGAATTTATATTTAATTTACGAAATTTGGTGGTGGGGATGAGTATATATAGATTAGAATATAAGGTTTAGATTAGTCCCTGATGAGGAGCCGTAGCGAGCTCGAAACGTTGGACAAGTCTTCAATTAGGTAAGGGTGTTGGGGACAGTCAGACTGCACTTTACTAACAAAGAATTTTTTCAGCTAATATTTTATTTTCAGATTAGTCTACGGGGGTGAATATAAACAAGGACAGTCTGACTGTCATTATCATTTTAATTTAATTTTTAATTTAATTTTTATTTTTAATTTTTATTTTTTATTTTTATTATTTATTATTTGTATTTCTTATTTTTTATTTTTTATTGTTATTTTTATTTTTTATTTTTTAGTTTTTATTTTTATTTTATTTTTATTTTTATTTTTATTTTATTTTATTTTTGGTTGAAATTGATTGGACTGTAAGACCAATAAAAAATATTTATTAATTTGTATATGGGCAGTCGACAGAAGTACAATTCAATTGTTTTAATAATAAAATTAAAATTTTTTTTATAAGGCTCTTGTATAAAAAGCTTTCATTTACACTAGAACTCGTTCCAAAAAAAATCTCATGAAAAATGTCATATATTTTATTTGCAGTTTTTGAAGAATTTTTTGTAAATTTTCGGATTGATTTATAAATTAATTTGATATTTAATAATTCATAAAACGAAATTTTCTTTTGTCTATTATAATAATGCCTTTAAATTTCAACTTCAAATTTTAATGAATACAATGGGTTCATTAGATTCAGGTAAATGTTAATTCAAATTGCAGTATGTAAGATTTCGGCATGATATCAAGTGAAATATTTTGTTTATTTGGTAACGAGGTACTGAGACATCTAAGGGATTACGTCCCTGAGATTATTTATTTAATAGGATATCCGCTCTGAACAGAGTCCCGGTTAACACAGGGGGGAGGATTCCTTAACAGGTTAGGTTAATTTTTTATTAAACTTTTTGGGCCGTAGGATCCTACGTTATATTTTATAAACTTATCTTTTTTGCCTCGATTCCTTTTTTGCTAACATTATCTAATAAAGAAATTTTTAAGAGAAAGGGACCGACGGTTGGTTATAACGGAAAAATAACGGTTTTTACTATAAATAAATTAATTTATTAAATATTAATAATTATGATATTTATTTGGTGTTAATCCTACCTAGCAGCTGGTACGCGATTAGCTAACGCCCGCCGTCCACACAGAGGTGGAATGTTAACGTAAACGCGAAGAGTGGTGTCGCAGATAAAGTATAGAAGCACCATCTTACGGGCGATTTAAGAAGTGCTTCTTCCGCAGAACGAATATGCGCACCATAATATATAATAAATATTGCATGGATTTTATCTTCTCTCTTATGTGTGTATAAGAAAGAAACACCACTAAATCGCTCGCACATTTACGCGGCCTAACGCAATAAATTTATTTCTTTTATATCTAACAAAAACAAGAATTTAACAATCGCGCGAACTAACGATTAGTACTATAATGAAGAACACCAACCTTTAATTGAAACAACGCTGAAAAATACAACCCAACGATTAGGAACTGTGCCTTCTAACTCTCACTTGGTTGATCTGCTTCCAATCTTTTTTTCTGTGTTTGGTTTCCCGAATTCGTGGACGCACCCAAAAAATATTTTTAATATATTATCGATTAGAAAACTCGGGTTACACCGCAGATTAATTCACAGAAATAAAAGATAATATTATTTATTAAATTGAGAATCAAAAATTGCTAAATGGCTTGTGCACGTATGTCAGTTTTCCAATTTTTATTTTATATTATTCATTAAACTTTACCAAACACATCTTCTTCCTCTCTCTTTCTGTCCCTTTTTCCATTCTTTTTCCAATTTCTGAAATTAGTATTCATTCATACTAATTTCGAAATAACACGTATAGATAACTTTATTCTGTACGTGTTACAATATTTATATTTTAGACTTAACGATACGCTTTTTTCCAAAAATAAGATTTTATTCTTACATTACTTTATTATACATAATTCTAAATGTTTATAATGGTAAATCTACTGATGAGAAAAAGTTCATATCAGGAAGAATAATGGAGTCTGGTTAAAATAACTATTACTAAGATTTGTTGTTTAAAAATAATAAAACTATATTCTAAATTTTACGATCGTTGTATATGAACAATAAATAAAACAAATGAATGAATATACTTATATTGGATTCATGGAAAATTTGGATCACAATTATAATTGTACGAAATTAAAGTAAAATAACATTTAGATTCAGTTATCTGGAATCATGATATCTATGGATAGAAAAATAAATGTGTGCATTTATTTATTTATTTATAAGCTTTTAATGGATAAAATTGTCCTATAATATTACAATAATAAAATATTTGATAAAAATATTACGCAAAAGGTAAGACGTCAGGGATATTTATAAGATAAACAAATGTTATATAATCATACTTAAGATACGAGGGTATTCAAAAAGTAAGTTTTGGTAAGTTGGCATTTCTCTTACACGCCAACTAGCGGACTTGAGCTGATCATTTTAGTTTAGGCTTTAGCGATCAGAGCGTAATTGGTTTTGATAAAAAAAAATACTTTTTTTATCAGTACGAGCTCGACAACTCGATTGTAAGTTACGTGCGGTTATCTGTTTTTTAACTGCAAAATGTTAAAAAACTATGCGATTGCAGTGGTTGAAAAAATTATTCAGGAGGACAGACAATGGACTATAGATGATATTTTGGAAATGATGTCTACTGAATTCATCACGAAACTATGAAATTCATGGAACTTCAATCCATATAATATCGTCAGTAGCTTGGTTACACTAACGTTTGTATAAGATGCATTCCACGCCAGATTTCTAGTAATCAGAAAAAAACATAAAAAACAGTTATTCAAATGGGGAACCACTCTCCTTATTCTCCAGACCTCCGACAAAGTGATTATTTCCTTTTCCGAATGATAAAAGAAAGTTTGTGTGGTCAGTACTTAAATAACGAAATCGAAGAAGTCGTTAAGTCGTGGATCCATTAAACTGGGAATACCATTTTTTAAGGGAAGTTTGTTTAAGCAGTAAACAGTTATTACAAGAAATATGTTAAGTCCAAGGCGACTACGTATAAAAATAGTTTCAGGGTAAAAAAATAAAGTTAAATTATTAGGAGGCGCACTTAATTTTCAACCTTCTCATTTAGATGGTGATATAGTCCAGGCGAATTAGGTCCAAAATGGCCGACTTACCAATATTTTTACAACGACTATTTTTTTGCACAAAATGATAGCTGAGGATGTGCAGAATAAGACCCTAAATTGTCGGGGTCGTAACTCATCGGCGACGTGTTTATCTATTACAAAATAGCAAAAAAATGCCCTTTTTTTACTTGTTTTCCAATAGTTTAAAAACTATTGCCCAAATCGAAAAATGTTTCGTATAAAAGTTGTGCAGGATATAATTCAGAATAAAAGTACGTACAAAGTAAAAAAAATCCATTTTTCTATTGTTAAATAAACAATGAAAATAGAAAGTTTTTCGATATTCAAAGAGCTATAAAATTTGTTTAAACAATTGAAATTCAATAATAATGACGCAAATAGATGCTTTTTTTATGTACTCCTAATATATTTAAAATTACATAGTGTAATTTCGATATAGCGAGCAAAAAAAATTATTTATATTGAAAATTAACCATTGTGAAGTTCGCCAAGGGCTGGGAATTTCTTAATGCAGTAAAATGCATTCGTTAGAGAATATTAATATTAATCAAAGCTGAAAACACCAGATTTTTAAACTAAATATTTATATTGTTTATTATTATTATTTATATTTATATTATCTCAGTTTACATTTTAACTTCAAATTTGGTAAAGCGTAAGTAAAAAGGTTCATCTGTCTTTACATTTATTAATGCATTCTAAGTGATTAGGAATTATGTTAAAATGAAACATTTATAAACATTTTTACGCATGTGATTACCGACGGTCGGCGGCGGCTTATCTCTCTGCGTGCCGACGTCGTGGCATCGCCTACTGAGCATGCGTACCTTCGCGCACTAGGTTACAGATGGCTCTAGCTACGTCACTGTCGATCTTAGTTATAAAATAGAATATCTTATCCATAAAAGCAACTATTTCGATGATTTTTTTAAAATCTAAGTTTATTTTTTCTAATCTTCATAGTATTCTTGGTTGTAAGGTAATTCTATTACATCCAATGTATAAGAACATAAATGAATTATTTTAAACTTTATATGGGTTTATTTTACAATTTAAAATTACTATTAGTTCATCTTCTGTCATTATATTACAATATTAACGCAATTCTATATTAGTTGTGAATTTACATTTTACATTCATTGCATATATTATAAATTCTTATATTATTATATTATTATTGTATATTATGTATTATTATACATTTTACAGTCATCGTACAATATATACTGTACATGATGACTATTTTATATATTCGAATTTTATGTATTCTATCATTCGAACACGCACACTCCCAGTAAAAGTCGTCCCAATATACCTGGACATCGTATTCTATCTCCCCAGCACAAAGCTTTCTATAGCAGTCGTCCCGAGACATGCCCTATAGTCCGAACACGAACTGTCTCAAAACGTCGTCTCGAGACACTTGGATACCTTTTTCTACTGCTCGAGCTCGAAAGTACAATTTTTCTCATACAAGCCATATTTAATATGCATATATATATATATATATATATATATATATATATATATTGTATAAAATGGTCGGCAAAATATCAGTTTTTTTTAAGTGAACGCTGCTTTGAAGCAGCTTTTTATATAGAAGCGACGATAGCTAAATTACCGTCAATCATTTATAGTAATATAGATTTTTATATAGAGTACGTTTTACTTAGATATTATTGAATTATTCAAGAAATCGGTTAAATTATTATCTCCAGCGAAGCCGAGATTATATATAGAAAACTCATGACCACAAATTATTGTCATATTATTATTATTGTTATTATTATTATTATTATTATTATTATTATTATTATTATTATTATTATTATTTTATGAATCTGTGAATGGTATTTATGTATTTCCAATGTCCGTTCAGCAAGAATAATCTTGGAGAACGGCCATTGGAATACGTGCGACTCGACACAAAACCCATGTCTCCCACTACGCACTAAAAACATGTCTCCGTTTTTTTGCACCGACACCAGCCCGGAACTGTTATTCACATTATTTCAACCTAGGCGATAGTCCTTGCGTGGTCCATTCACGGTCATTCCTTTCGTTCTAGAATCTCATGCATACTCGAAACTGCATTCACTCTTCACAGTCTTTCAATCATCCAGACCACCATCCATTCTTTTCCTCGGAAGCAGATGCATAACGTATTTTGCGATCAAGCGCCAGCTGTCATCCGTCATCAAGTCTCATGATGTTTTCTGGCGTGAACACGCCTATCCTCGCCTGTAGCCTTAGTCGTAATTCGTCCAATGCTCGCAAATGAAGAACGAGTGCTCGACTCAAGTCCACCCGCAAGACTTGCATTTCGGAGAGGTAATCCTCTTGATCCTACAGAGATACTTACGTGAGTACCCGTATACCTACGTATGTATTCATGTCCGGAAAGAAACTGAGTAAGGTAGAAGTTCACCTCCCCGTGTTGCCTCCTCTTCCACGGACCGATTTGGGGTATTAGTCTATTCGTCCATTGTCCTCCTTCATCCATCGTCTAACAGCTCTGTCACGTCTCCATCATCTTTATCCGTTCTTCAGTTGCAGTGCCTTCCATTTCAACATTTGGGCTCCGGTCGTGAATACGTTTTCCTTCAGTCGCGGGTAGATTGATAGGAATGACCCTAGCGATTACGAAAACCGCGCTCTCAGACACAGTGCGATACGCGCACGCGATTCTTAACGCACCCACCCTTTGTACGCTTTTTATGATGTTCGCTCGTTTTCTTATATTCATCACGTCGGCCCACACTTGCGCGCCGTAAAGCAAGATCGAGTGAGTAACGCTCATCTGCAGTGTACGTACGTTCTGTCTAGGTCAATTCGTGTTGGCCATCAGTCTACTTACAGCCTTGGTCTTCTCTGCTACCTTATTCGTCACGTTTTGTAGGTGAGGCCAGAAGCTTAGTTTCGTATTCTAGGTGACCCCAAGATACTTAACTTCACACATGGTCTCCAATATTTACGTCCCTTCCATCATCAAGACCACCGTCTCTATATGTCTGCGAGTCAGCAGCAATAACTCGTTCTTTTGCAGCGCGAGCTGCAGTCCGTGGTCTATCATCCATTCGGTTACCCGTCTCATGACCTGATTCAGTTTTAACTGAATCAAATGATATTCGTGCGCGACTATAATGGCTGTGATTTCGTCAGCATAGGCGACGAGGCGTACTCCAAGGGCATGTCCAGTTTTATTATTATTATTAATATTATTATTATTACTATTAGCATTATTGGTATTATTAATAAGTTAATCAATTTGAACAGGAGCATAAGATGCCGAGTTTTTCAATATAGGTACGATGTGTTACTTCGTAACAATTTTGCAGTATACAATATTTAGAATAATGAATTAATAATAAGAATAAACCATACATAATTAAAGTTTATCAAATAACATATACTAGTCAATCGGAACTTTACTATGTCTCCTTAAATAATTTAAATAAACTATCGCTAAACTTAACTAACTTTTATATCGGACCATTATAAAACGTGAAGATACTATAAATAAATAGTGTAACTCGTACGATGCTTAAGTTACAGTTATAATTGAAAAACTGGCATGAACGATATTTTGTAACTAACAAACCACAATGCATATTATATTGACGTTAATTTTATCAATATGATTGTTATAACAAGTGGAAAAGTGGATCGGAAAACTTCATAGTTAAGTGCCTCATGCCGTGCTCTGTCACCTTCACACTTCGGAAAATCGTAAAAGCGATAATGTTCACCCTGCACTCGGAGTATATACGTAGGGCTAATGCAATTGCATTTTCGGGAGAGAGTAACGAACGAAATAGTACGATGTCACTGGTTTAAAATTAGATATTAACGACTTTTCCATAAGCGTCAGGGAAGAGTTTTTGTATAAAAGGTGGTCGAAAACGCAGTCGGCATCCCAGTTTCAGGGGTCACTCTAGAAAGATGTTCGTCCTCGATCAAGCGGTTATAGCGTGAGATCTTTGTAAGCAAAGAAATTTTGGTAGAATATACGACGACTTGGTCAAGCGCTCTTAGCGGGAAACCAACTTGTTGCACATTTGAAACAACAGACCGATCCAGCACATCTGTGAAAGGTCGATACACTTTCGCGTCCCTGCGCGTTTTTTGTACAGGCAAGAAGTCGGCTACAGCCCGTTTTTCTTCCTGTACCGGCGGCGTCGCCTCACAGTTTGCTCAGCACGCCAGCTGCATACGGTCCACTTCGTGTATTAATAAATATCACATTCTTTGTACCCAATCTATAAATAAACAATCTAAAGTATGTAACCTTACCGATATTTATTTAATTAAATAGTTCCTTTCTCGAGTGCACGAGCCTTAGACCGGTTCGGTTTCAACCGAGGTTTGATGTCAGAGCGCTTAAGGCGGTAAGGCCATGATCAAACCGGGCAAGATTAATTTTGCCCAGGCCTACGCTCCGATTCTGGTAAGTGAATTTGGGTAAGGGTTAACTCACAATAGCATCTTATTATCGAAGCAATTTTGCGTCGCGACTATCGGCTATCTAACTCTATCCCTGCTATTGTGCTAAATTGTAGGCAAAAAGAAGATTGATAAAGTAATTCGGCATTTTGACCGTTAATTACTCCACAACAAAAGTTAGGGGCTCGTCCAAGATCAGTGCGGATAATTAAGATGCTTGAGCGTTTGCGGAAATTATAAACAAAAATTAAACAGACATTCGAAAAGGAACATTTATAAAATATTATAACATTAAAAAAAAATCTTGAAACTCCAAAAATTTTCCAGTGGAATGGGTCTAATATTATAGTACCCGTCTTCATCCAGCCAAGGCTAAAGCTAAATCTGGTTGCCTGTGCCAAAAGCCAAAGAAGGTCGTTGGGCGCCGGAAATTCAGAGAGGAAATAATACATAAAAGGAGTACTCAAGGCTACCCACTCTATAGTACGAGAGAATTAGACTGTTAACGTACTCTATAAAAATTAGATTGGATAAAGAAGCAAAGAGCTAAAGCGCCATACAGTGCACCAAGTAATGTTGCAGGCGCTTTACGAGACATTGTGTTCAGAGTCGCATCTGTAGCCGTTAGGACACTCGCCGTCGCCGCAACTCAGATGCCATGACATACTCCCTGCCTACAATACGGGAGCTTCCTTCGGTGGCGAACAAAGTGAACTTGGATCTCAATATCAACACCACACCGAATAGGTCATCGCTTTCCCTAACTGCGTCCTTGATTTAGGTAGGCAAATTTTAGAGGTTAAAAGGGTTACTACAGGTACTATAACCGACGACTTCAAGAGATAGACTGAAGCTACCATTGCAGAATGTTTTAAACGTAGTTTAAGGCCCGAAATTGAAGTAAATTAGAAGGCGTGAATGACATATTGAATATCGTGAAAAATGCTATATAAACGAAAAGAATCTTAGGGGGTAAAAACGCATTAAGAAATACAAAGGAAAATTCCGATTATAATTACAAATCGAATAAACAAATATTACTATGCCAAACAGAAAGATCTGTTTGTCAACTATGTAACCAGATCGGCCTTAAGGCTCAAGAATGCCGTTCTAATAAACATGATAACATAATTTCTCAATTATGTAATAAGATTAATCACGTTGCCAAACGTTGCAATTCACAAGAAAGTCAATGTCAACTGTATAAACGATATAAAAGCGTTCTGCTAATACATGCAGAAGTCAGATAGTTTGTCAAATTTGCAATACGTTCGGTCATCTAGCATATAACTGCTATAGACTCAAAAATGCAAGTAATTATGCCCAGAAAATCCATAATAAATCAATACTGCATTGTCGAATATGTAAGAGGAAAGGGCATTCTGCAGACATCTGTAATAATAAGAAAAGTTGTAGTTACTGGAAGAACAAAGGGCACACAATCCAGGAATGCCGAAAACGGCAATATAACCAAAATATCAGGTCGGGAAACGATGAAGGTGTTTCCCCGTCAAGCGCACAGAGGGGAATACCAGATCTCCTGTGTGCACGACCAATATAGCAACGATAACGACGACAGCGAGAAATGCAGAAACTGTTACCATTATAAACAGAAGAATATTTAATATAATGGGCAATTTTTTGTAATGCAATTACAAAGTTCATGATTGACTCGAGTTTTTACGGTAATATCATAAAACTCGACGAAGTACCAGACAAAAGTAATATTGATGCTAAAAAAAAAAAAACTTTAGAGGAAATAGTCCTTAACTTAATAAGTTCTTTAGTCACAATTCAGTTAAAATTTTTGTCGTATGCCGTGACTTTCCATCTAGTAGAGAACAATTTCGAGATTTTAGATGACGGGATTCTAGGTGCAAAATTCCTTTTTCAAACTAGAGAAAGAATATATTTTATTAAACAAGCACTAATTAGTTAGACGACAAAAAATTATATATTAAACAAGATGACTTTATATATCCACAGTTACTTTTGCCAACAATGAATTCAGTATAAATGATCATGAATTGAACAATGAACCCCACTCTTTTGTAATAGATACTACAGCGCAAGGTTTTATATTTAGGTCACGTATTATTAGATAAGGTTTTACAACCGAACCCGAAGAAAATTGAAGCCGTAGAAAAACTTCTGATTCCAAAAGGTTTTAAAAATATTCGACAATTTTTAGGTTTAGCAGGGTATTACAGCATATTTATTCAAAATTTTCCAAAAATCGCCAAACCCTTAAATAAATTGTTACAGAATAACGAATTTTTTAATTGGACAGAAGAAGTAGAAAAATCCTTTTAGACATTTAAACAAGCCCTATGCACTGTCCCAGTATAGCAATTCTCCGATATGAGTCAACCGTTTATAATTACAACGGACGACTCCGGATATGCGATAGGCGGAATCTTATAGCAAGGTAAAGTAGGACAAGACCGTCCCGTTGCATATACTTCGCGAGTAATAAGAGGCCGTTAACTTCATTACGATGTTTACAAAAAGGAAGCGCTAGCTATGACGCATGCAGTACGCGCATTCAGATTATCACGGTTCGCAAACCATTAGTTTGGTTTAAAAACGCCGACCTGAATACTCGTGTCCCGAAATCGCGGTTTAAACTGTCTGAATATGACTTCGAAATTATGTATCAGCCAGGAAAATCAAATGTTAACGCCGACGCATGGTCTAGCAATCCCATTCCTGCAGAAGTTATTAACGCTATGACGCGCGTACAAAAGAAATTACAGCAAGAAGAACGAATGGGAAAACAAGTTAACGAAATAGTAGAACGCGAAAGCTTGCCTGTAACCGCTAAAGAAAGATCTGATATCACGGTGAATAAAAAAAAATAATCACGAAGAAAATTTTCGAACAAACGGGTATCACATAGTAGAAAACTAGCACGAGGTTGTCTTTGTCTTCAGTTCTGTTAATGCTGCCTTGAACATCGCACACGAGGAGGAGCCAGGAAAGTGTCCCTTGTCCTGAGGCTTATCACAAGTGGAGGAAACACTCCCCACGACTCTTAGTAGCAGCAGTTTCGTCACACCAGTCCTTCACAATCTTTTCGTAAGTGACCGAAACCCAAGCACCGATAACATCTAAAGACGCGTAGCTTGCTTCTTATTCGGCAGTTGACCCATCCGATTTTAATACGTCCTTAACAGATCGATAGCGTTTTTCGCGTCGAATTCACAAACTACAATTCTCTATCCTCGACTGTTAACGTAGAAAACGTAAGGCTGATGCTCCGCGGTCCCGTTTCCTGATTTAACACGATCACGATGTCCTTGTCGGTCGTGGCACATTCCAGGTTCAGGAACTCCAGTGTCACCCTGGAGGTCAGTTCTTTCACGTGTCCAGTCTGTTCAGTGGCGTCTTGGAGAACCTCTCGGAAGTCCGTCTCATTATCCCGTCTGGCCAACTGTAACCGTACCGCGTCGTCCTTTGTCTTTCTTATCATTCTTACTTCTTCTCTATTCTGGCCAGGCTCAAACTTTTGACGTATTATTCATATAATATTCACGTACTTCTGCCCATCAGGCGGCTTGAGCATGATCGCTTCTCTCTTAGCTTTAAAGTTAGGACGATCGGGCTCCCGGCCTTGGAGTCTCGTTTGGATCCTTTCTGCCGTTTGTTATTTTATTGGTTTTTGATCCGTCCGGTCCTTTTTAATCTTTTCTGTTTAGAGACCACCGTTGCCCAAGTTTTGGTCTGGATCGTCCAATATTGTACAGCCGTTTGCTCCCGAGTAGGGGTCTGACAGTCTCTTTTCCATTTTTGAGGAGTTGCCGCCTCACATTGACTCGATCCCTTGTCCTTCTCAGTCGGTCGGAGTACTCTCATTCTCTTTAATTCATATTGTCCGACTTCTACTGCTTCATAAATTTATCTGAGACCGTTCTTTATCATTTGGCTAATATTTTTCTGTATGCCAGTTCTTTCCATCATTTTACTAAGAACTCTGCTTATTATGTAAAATTGCTTTGGCAATTTACTTTCAGCAGCATCTCAAGTTGCTGGTGATCTATTCACATTCACTCTTACATTTCTATCCGTACTCGCTGCTACCTGCCATAGATGCTGACGTACGAACCAGGCTGCTTACTCTGTTGCCTACAGGAGAGCCGGAAAGCTCCATGACTTTACTGAGTCGGTTGCAGGCGGCAGCCAAGAACCTACTATTTTCTTGTCACTTTTCATTTTTACTAAATCAGTGTGTGTGTTATATTTGTGATGGTGAGGAGGATCACTTGTTGGAGTTGACGGTTCAGCGTCCTGAATTTCCCCATTACTCAAGCTCTCCTATATTCTAGTGGCCCCGGCTGCCTCTCTCCATGACTCACAGCAGGATCCCATCCGTATACCATACGGCACTACTATAAGAAGCAGGATTTGATGCCGCCAGAAAGAAAAAAAAGTAAATAATGGAGTCTGACGACGCCCCACCATTGCGTGGGGCAGCCTCCTGTGTTGACTAGACTGGGTTCAGGCTCCCTACTTATGGCCGGCCAATAGTGCCATCTGGTTATACAACTGTACCCTCCAGAAGGGAGCGCACAAAAGCTTGAAGTGGTTTCCTCACAGCTAACCCCACCAATCAACTAGAAATCACTGCAACCACAAGATCTAACCGTCACTCAAACTGGTCAAAATCATACTTTAGAGATGCCCGCTTACAGGGCCTCTCATACATTCATAACCCACCTGGAAGTTACCCATTTATAATGTATCTATCTCGACCATGCATGAGAAATACCCATTTATAGGGTTTCCGATATGGTCCCCAGTTAGAGCACGGCAGACTTACAGATATGTGGATGTTTGAATGATCAGTGGGGGTAAAGACGGGCGTATACCGCTATTTTCGCTCGAACTTCTTGTTCACGGTCACTTCAGGAGGGCCTATTTCGTGACTGACCAAGAGCGGTCGTTCCCCTATCCGCAACCCTGGGGACGCGTGTGGTAGCTGAACTCAAGACCCTACATTGTTATTAATATTATTATTATTAATATTATTATTGTTGTTATTGTTATTATTATAATTAAGATTAGGATTATTAGTATTATTAATAAGTTAATCAATTGAAACATGAGCATTTGATGTCTAATTTTTAATTATAGCTACGATATGTAACCTCTTAACGATTTTGTCGTATACAACAATTAGATTAATGACTTAATTAAGAATAAATCATACTGAATTGAAGGTTATTAAATAATATATATTAATCAATCGGTAACTTACTATATCTCCTTAAATAATTTAAATAAGCTATGGCAAAATTTAATTAACTTTTATATCGAACCATTGTAAAACGTGGAGATATGATAAATAAATAGTGTAATTCGTACGATGCTTAAGTTATAGTTATAATTCAAAAACTGACATCAAGGATATTTTTTAATTAATAAAACACAATCCATATGTTCACGTTAATTTTACCAATATGATTGTTACAAAATAGTGAAAAAGTGGACCGGAAAACTTAATAGTTAAGTGCCTCACGCAGTGCTCTTCCCCTCTCATACTTCGGAAAGTCATAAAAGTGATAATGTTCTCCCTCCGCTCGGAGTACATACGTAGGGCTAATGCAACTCCATTGACGGGAGAGGGTAACGAACGAAATAGTACAATCTCATTCTTTAAAATAAGATATTAACGACTTTTCCATAAGCGTTAGGGAAAAGATCTTGTATAAAAGGCGGTGAAAAACGCAGTCGGAATCCCAGTTTCAGTGGTCACTCTAGAGAAATGTTGGTCCTCGATCTAGCGCTTATAGCGGGAGATTCTTCTAAGCAATGAAATTCTGGTAGAATACACGTCGACTTGGTCAAGCGCTCCTAGCCGGAAACTAACTTGTTGTACATTTGAAACAACAGAGACCGATCCGACACATCTATGGAAGGTCCGTAAGTATCGTGTCCCTGCGCGTTTTTTGTGTACAGGCAAGAAGTCGGTTTCAGCCCGTTTTTCCTTCTGTACCGGTGACGCCACCTCACGGTTTGTTGAGCACGCCCGCTGCATACGGTGCGCTTCGTGTGTTAATAAATATCACGTTTTTGATACCAGATCTATAAATAAAGAATTAAAAGTAAGTTACCTTACTGATATTTATTGAATTAAATAGTTCCTTTCTCGAGTATACGAACGAAAGTATTGGAATGGTACGAATTCCATTGGTACCGGAATCTTTAATGTGCGTCCTAGCGCTTCAGACCACGCTCAAACCGGGCAAGATTAATCTTTATACAGACGCACCCTCCGATCCTGGTAGGTGAATTTGGGCAAACGTAAATTCATAATAGGATCTTAATATCGAATCAATTGCGTGTCACGATTATAGGCTATCTAACCCTATTCCAGCTATTGCGCGAAAGTCTAGACAAAAAAGGGTTTGATAAAGTAATTCGGCACTTTGACCATTAATTACGCCACAACATATGATTTTATTTCTTTTATCTTTAAAAGTTTTTACGAAGTTCCTTGTTACTCTATTGATAGCTGGATATAACGGTGTTACGAAAGAATATCTGATGTCTTTTAGTTTCAAAAATTCTTTCAATTCCTCGATTGTAGATTCATTCATTAAAAAGATTTTTGCATTGCTAATATTACTTTGCTTTCCTTCGTATTTGAATCCATATTAATAACTTTCAGCCATTTTTAAATGCGCGCCAATATCAAACAAGTACTTTTTTTCGTAAAACAATCCGCAAAAATCCGTGTGTTTTCGACTCTATGGCTTACTTGGCCATTACCAAGGCGGAAAAAAAACTTTAAGTTTTTCTAGTCCTGATTCTAAGCAAATTCTGCATTTACCTGTTATTTCCGCTATATCCTTGTTAATGCATGGATACCAAAAGAAGCCTTAAGCTATTTGTTTCATTTTCATCATACCTAAATGGGATGCATGTAATTTATTTAATATCGTTTTTTCATTGCCTTCGATATTACAACTCTGTTACTCCATATGATACAATTATACTTAATACTTAGTTCATTTCATTTCTTAAAAAATGTTTCTCACCATTATTCGTAACTTTGGCATTATTCGGCTAATTATATTGAATAAACTTATGTATCTGCTAAATTTATGTTTTTTAATGTTTCTGCTCAGTTTAGGACAACCCTCCTTAATAAAACTCATTACTATAAATTCGTTTTCAAAGATTTTAGTATTAACGTTAATTGGTAATTTCAATAGTGTATCTATTATAATGTTACTATTATTTTTGGATTTGGCACTTTTAATTTTATATTTAAATCGCAATAAAAAGTAAAACCATCTTTGCAATCTATTATGAATTAATACCGACATATTTTTGTGCTCGAAAAATAAACATTAATGGCTCATAAACCATTGTCAGTACCTTTTTCTTTGCTCCAAATATGTTGGTAGAATTTTCTAACTCCAAAAATTACAACCCTTGCTTCCTTATCTAATGCTGCTCTATACAATTCAGTTTTGGTTATAATTTTTATCAAGAAAACTATTAGCCTTTCTGTGCTATCTTTCAATCTATAGGATAATACGGCAGAAAATCTGTATTAATTTGCATCGCATGTTAAAACCGATTCTTCTTTTTCATCAAATAATACTACAATACTTTTGAAAGTAATTTGTTCTTTCATCTATGAATCATATTTTTCTCTCGAAATAAATTCTCTCGCGTTACCTAGATTATAAAGAGCATTTGCATGTTCCGCTCGGTGGGGTAAAAATTTTTCATAATATTTCATTAGTCCTAAAAAAGTTTTCAACTCTGTTTGATTACTGGATATACATACTTCTTTATTTGCATTTATTTTCGCAAATGTAGGGTTCAAATTTAATTTGTTGATTAGGAACCTTAATATATCAATTTCTTTTTTCAAAAAATTCGCATTTATTTAAACGATGGCAGTTGTAAATCATTCAGCTGGCGTTTGTATACGTTGACAGTGACGGTTTCATTTCGTTTTAGCAGCTCGTAGTACAGCATACCCTGTTGGTCCCACTACATGCACAGCAATATCTTTTGGCCGTGGATGTACCGTTTTGGTGACGATGTGGACTGTTAGCCTGGATCCCCCCATGACTTTTTGTGGTTAGGATTATCATAGTAGATCCACTTTTCATCACCAGTCACAATATGCCACAGAAAACTATTCTTTTTTTTCCTGGCAAGCAAAGACAGTGCCATGTTGTATCGATTCATAATGTCACTTTCGGTCAAATCGTGTGGCATCCATTTTCCTTCTATATGAAACTTTCCCATCGCATGTAAATGTTTTCAAACTACTCTGTCACTGACTTTGAATTTTTAGCAAGTTCTTTCTGCGTTTGAGCTGAGTTATCGTCCGACAATGCTTGCAATTCATTATCTTCAAACTTTTTCGGTTGTCCAGAAAGTTCTTTGTCATTAACATCAGTATCTCCACTTCTAAACCGCTGAAACTAATCTTTATATGTTGTAAGTGATGGTGCTTTTTCTCCATAACATTCTTGAAGCAGTCGATACATTTCAAAGGTTTTTTTTTCAAATCAAAATATTGCAAAAGGACATGTCGAAAAAACGATTTATCACGATTCATTTTTCACTGATCAAAAAATTATAATGTTTACACAAATGGTTGCGCCTATTAACTGAATTTATTGGTATAAAACTAAAAAATAAGTACTAGATCCAACACATCTGACTTTTCGTACTACTTATATCGCCATCTAAAGTCGGAATCTAAGGTCGAAAACTAAGTTCGCCTCCTAATATTTTAAATAAGTTAATACATGTCGACTACGGAAAATATAAAATAATTATTAACCTTCTTTTCACACTGTAATCAGCCATGTTATGATAAGTTAAGATTTATTTAATTTAAAAATATATGATATAAATATAGCTGGATAAGTTATTATAAATCGATTGTAACAATATGCAAAAATTCTCGTTATGATTGTACATTTGATATATATATATATATATATATATATATATATCTATATATATATATATGCTATGATATGTTAGAGTTATACGCCTAATGCGTTTAAGCTACGAAAAGAAGATTTTTAGTTTAATTTAATCCTTATTAATAACTAACATTAATAATAATTAATTAATAATAATCAACATGATCGTAATAACAATTGTCCTTTTATAACTAACTTTAAAATTTGCTGATTAAATTAAGGTTACCTAGTATATTATTATATATTAATACTACTATTATATACAACTATTAAGATTATAATTCTTTTAAGATAAATATAAAGTGTAATAAGTAGGGCTATTCGCATAAACATTTTAATCATAATCAGTAAGATGAAACTGTAATAATCATAATTATAATCATAAATACATACATATTTATTCATAACTTTCGTCATTTTTGCGCTATAACTACGATTAGAAACCTACTTTCGTGTAATTTTGCGAATATCACGAATAAACTTATTAATTATGTGTAAAACTGCAGAAACATCTGCAATAACAAATACTGTAAAAATGGTACGAAAATCATTTATGTACAAGCAGAGAAGCGCTTCTCCAATCTTTCACGCAAATTATCTTGTAGAAGAGGAGATAAAACTCGATGCAAGCGTCCAAATTGTACAGGGTTCATGGAATAATATATTTTTGAAATTAAAAATTGTACTTATGTCGACTGTATTGAATTAAATTAATAAATATTTTTATTAATTTTATCTTGCAGTTTTTATAATATCATATACTAGTTAAAATAATGGACTAGTTAACTAGTTAATATAATAGTTAAAATAATCAGACTATCCTTGTTTATGATCACCCCCGTAGAATCTGAAATAAAACTTATTAGTACAATAAATTATATCTGAAAATTAAAAATAAAAATAAAATAAAATTAATAATAAAATTAAAATAAAAATAAAAATACAATAATAAGTAAAACAACAATAAAAATCATAAAAGTACTTATCCTATGTTAGTAAAGCACAACCTGACTACCCCACCACTTTAAATTTAGGATCACCTTCTTTTTCGACGTTTCAAACCGCTACGGTTCATTCTCAGGAATTAAACTAAAATAAAAAACCCAGCATGCTACTTTATATACCCTTTCCCCACTCTAAATTTATTAGTATAACATTTATAGGACCACCCTTTTATGAACATTAAATTTGAACACTTAAAAAAATCTAAAATACTCTAAATCAAATAATACTTATAATAACAATAAAAATTTGTTTGACAATTTAATAAATATTACCATTCCAAAAGAAGTTGTAAATATCCTTTCAAAAGGTGTAAAATTTGGAATATCTTATTCAAACAACAAATTCCCTATTAAGGAAATCATAGCTGATGTAGAAAATAGTATTGTTAGATGCAAGAACGATATGAAAAACCAATGTAGAACTTCATTAGTGATGGTTATTAAGAATTTTAAAAAAGAAAATAGATTTCATAATTATATAAATACTAACATCATACATGAATACAACATAGCCAAGAATTTCTTAAAAGAGAACACAAATATATTATTCCAGAATGCAGATAAAGGAACTGTAAGAGTAGCATCTGACAAGAAAGAATATATTCATACAATTGCAATGATATTAGAGGATAACACAACTTACAAGAAAATTGAGAATCCTCACATTAATAGGCTACAAAATAAATAACAAAAAAATAGTTAAAGAATGGAAAAATAAATGTTGCATTAATGAAATTACTTTTAAACACTTCAAATGCGAAAGTAGAACAATAGCCAAATGTTATGGCGTTCCCAAGATTCACAAAGAGCAATGGATCTATAGAATAATAATATTGTCAATTAATTTTCCAACATATAATATTGCAAAATTTTTATGAAATATATTAGTTATGATCGTTGGAAAAAGCAACTCTTATGTTAAAGATAGTTGAAGTTTTTATGAAGCAGTCAAAGATATTAATATTCCGAATAATTTTATAAGATGATTTCATGTTTATTTACAAATATACCATTAGATTTATTTAACGAAATTATAGAAGATAAATGGTCAGAAAAAACAAACAAACAAAAGATGAATTTATAAAAGCAGTGAAGTTGGTTTTCAATAACACAATGTTTTCTTTTCAAAATAATTTGTGTGGACAAAAATATAGGTGTCCAATGCAATCACCTTTATCACCAGTGATTGCTACTGTAACGTCCAACCACGCGGGTTGATGTTACGCGGAGGTCATGACGACGATTTACTGCCGTTGACCCCGCTGTTTTGCCGCCTAGTTTTTCGGCCACGCTTTCGCGTAGAAGCCGAGGATACGCGGGACAGATCGCGAAATATTAATCGCGGTACGGCGAGGTCAGTACGCCGTTCGGTAAGGCCGCTTCCGAAGTGGCTCTATCCCGAACTTTGAGATACCCAGAGAGGCAACGACCCCGGTATCCTCTAGGAGGTAGTACGGGCAGGATAATCTTCGGCCTCCAAGCTACCTCGCTAGCCCACCGCGCTTAATTTTAGCGGAGACTACAATATCGGGCGACAATTTTCTTGTTTGCCTGATCAGCCTCCCCTGTCCTAAAATTTAGCGCGTTTATTGCGAAGGAAGAAAAGAAAAAGGCAAAAACCAAACAAAAGGTTAAAATTTGCTCGTACTGAACTTACTTTTTATTCAACACAAAAATCTCTTAATCTATTGATATGCGCGCTTATTTCTAAACTACTACAGCATTTCGTAGAAGATTAAATTATATCGAGAAATTTAAATTCTTAATTTCTATGCTAGTAGCAGTGCTGTATTTGCATACAAAATCATGGTAAAAATAATAATATATATTAACAATCTAAATAATTAAATAAAACAATAGATATATCCAACATTAATAATAATTAAATATAGTAATACGTGTTTTTATTATAGCAATATCAATAACTGTGGTAATACGTATTATTTAATAATAATATTAATAATCTAAATAATTAAGTAAAACAATAGATATATGTAACATTAATAATGATTAAACATAGTAATACGTGTTCTTATTATAGCAATATTAATAACGGTAGTAATACGAGGGTGGATTGATAAGCTTCCGGCCTCACCAAGAAATACAACATTTTTAAAAATTTTCTTTTTATTTCTCAACATAACCTCCTCCAAGACTGATACATTTCTCATAGCGGTGTTCTAGCTTAGTAATGTCATCTCTATAGACTGATTCGTCAAACTCCTCAAAATGTCCATTTACAGCTTCGATTACTTCTAGATTGTCCGCAAATCTCTTACCGCCAAGCCATTTTTTGAAGTTAGGAAACAGATAATAGTCACTCGGGGCTAGGTCTGGAGAATAGGGAGGATGGGGCATCAATTCAATCTTCAGATTGTTGATTTTAGCCATCACAACGATTGACGTGTGCGCTGGTGCGTTATCGTGATGAAACAAGATTTTTCTCTTCGCCAGATGAAGTCGTTTAATTTTCACTTCGTGTCTCAAACGTTGCAATTAGTCTGCGTAGTATTGACCTGTGATAGTTTTACCCTTTGCAAGGTAATCAATGTATATAATACCTCTTGCATCGAAAAAACAGTAGCTATAACCTTGTTCGCCGAAAAATTTTTTTTGCCTTTTTGGAGTTGGTTCCCTTGGTCCAATCCACTGTTTAGACTGCTGTTTGGTTTTAGGAGTGTAGTGGTCCACCTAAGTTTCAGATTTTTCAGCTTTTCCATTTTTACGAAAAACACAGAGGTGTCTTGTTCAGCGTGCTCTCAAACCTAAAGTAACATGGCTCTCGGACTGAAACTATAGCTACATGCTATCTAAGAATAGTACTACAGAATGCCATCTTAAGGTAGGCCTAATGGCGCCATCTCTTGGTTAGGCCGGAAACGTATCAATCCACCCTCGTACATATTATTTAATAATAATATTAATAATCTTAATAATTAAGTATAAACGTATATATTATTTCATAGTAACAGTGTCTAAAGAAAATATAAATGTATATTATTTAATAGCAATCTTAGTAACGACGACAATATTTAAATAATTAAACGTAATATCATATATTATTTCATGTTAATAATAATAATAATAATAATAATAATAATAATAACGGCCTCGGAATATTAATGATTATGATAATTTATTTGACTATCTTATGAAAATTGAAAATATTTTCTGTTGCATTTCCCTTGTTGGATTTTAGGCAGCTTAAAATCTTCATTTTTTGGGTTTTCCATTAGATATAGAGAGGGCCATAAATTGTTCGTAGGCGCACTTCTCACTTTCTCCCAAATTTTCCACAGGGAAGATATAATCGTAGGGGGAGAGAAGAGGGATATTTCGGTCCGGTACGTATTTTGGACGGGGCCTAGGCCCTGCTATGTGGCCGCATTTGGTCCGAGTTTTATTACTTCAGGGAAGGCGCGAGCCACTCAGTCTCTTACAGATATATTTTCCAATTCTCGAATTTCCCTTCCCCCGGTTTTGGGAGAGCAAGAGTCGGCGTGCCATACACTCCGGCCGAAAATTTTTTTTCTTTTGAATCGTCATTGGACGCGACACCTGTCATTATCACCTATTAGAAATACGTGGTTTGTCATTAAGACCACTCTCTTCTCGAAACTCAGGGGTGGGGAATTCACGATTCCGAACAATACTTCTGATCTCTTTCAACTCGGCATTCTTTGCATAAAACTTAGAAGGTTCTAAATTAAGGTCCTGGCAAATAAAGATTAGAAGTAAAATAAATCTTAAAAGGATAAAAATAAAATTACTAACTAAAAAATTGAAGATTATACTTGAAAAATAATTAGAAAGAAATTTTAAGGTTAAGATTAGAGTTTAGAAATCAAGTAAATTAAAGTTTAGAATAAGGATCCAGATGAAAAAATAAGACTTAATAATTGAAATTTACGTAAAAAATTAAAAGGTCGTTAAATTAATTTATTCGTAAATTAAATTATAAATGTTTGTTAAACTAAAAATTGAAGATTAATAAATAAAATTTACGACAGGGTGGGAAATGGAAGGATAAACGCCAATAAGCATATCTTTCTTATTTTTGGAAAACTAGATACTTTATTATAAAAAAAACTTTAAAACAGAGACGCTCGAATGTTTATTAAATGATTTATTATTCGGCTCAGCGCAGAGGAGGAGACGCGGCTTTTTCCAATAGGCGCAGCGGCGCGGAGGAGGGGCGGCCCTAATTCACTAGGCACAGCGGCGTGGAGGAGGGGCGGACCTTGCTCCACTAGGCGTAGCGCAGTGGACTGGGCGGGCCTACTCCTAGGCGCAGCGGTGCGGGGGAGGGACGGGCCTACTCCACGAGGCACAGTGGCGCGGAGGAGGGGCGGGCCTTGCTCCACTAGGTGCAGCGGTGCGGCCAGTTGGATGAGCGCACGGGCGGGATCGATGACCTCCGGTCGTCTCCGGCTAATTGCGTGAGCGCGTCGGACAGCGTCGTTGTCTTCCGGTTAGCGCTGGAGGGCCGAATCACTCGGCACGGTGAAGAGGGACGGACCTTCAATCACTCTCTCGCTGTATGGACCACTCAAGTGAGCGCGTGGACGTTGCGAGTTATTACTCTTCGGCATCGCTATTCGGACCGAAGAATAACAGTTTTCTTGAGGCGATCTTCTCCCGCCTCCTTTCGTAGTCGTGAGTGGGCGGATCACGGGTAGAGTTGGAGGGAGTATCGGTATTTTCATCTACTCCTCCGTTCTGCGCTCCGTCTTCTCTTGCCGCCGCACAGTCTCTTTTTTGCCGCCCTGCGCAGTTTCCTATTACAGGGCCCCCGAGGTGTTCGCGGACACCCTGCCGCGTTTAAGGGTATCGCATTGCCAAAAGGCGATATTGCGGGAGTTCCTGTCGAAGAGCGTGTGGGCGTCTCTGCTCTTGTCGCGGGGTCAGGCGTCGCTGGAGCTGGTTCCGGCGGGGTGACGGTCGGCGATGACTCGCCGGCTTCAGTAAGCGCGAGCGTCGGGATCGGCTTATCGGCGTCCATTTTAGTGTTTCCGCAGGGCCGAAATAGCTCGGCCGAAGTTGGCAATTATGTCGTGGGGTGCCGTAAGAATGCCGCGACGTATTCACCGGAGGGCGGTTAATCCCGAGGGAGCGGGCGGAATTTGCCGATACAGTCATCGCCTCCACGTACTGCCGGGAGTTCTTCCGGGTAGAAGTTTGTTGTCGTTGGTTTTGCTTGTGGGCAAACATGGGAGGTGGGAGGTCAGCCTTCTCAAAGAACGATCATGGATCAGGCGGTAGAGGCGCCACACCATCAGGGACGCGTGCTAATACCTGGTCCTCCAATTTATCTTGTTCTCGTTCCAGGATCTGACCTCGAATGAGTAGGCGTTTCTTCCGCTGTTGTTTTTTGTGGGCCCTATTTTTACGCCTTTTGTAAGTAAGGCGCGACCCTTCCACCACAGCAAAAGAGAAAAAATAATTCAAACCTTTTCTATTATTCTGAAATTCCACCGAAATTTAGCTAAAAAAAGTTAATGTATATAATAAAAAAAAATACGGAAAAGTCGTCCGAAAAATGCGCACGCGCACGAAATTTCGCGGTCAATGTTAAAATCCCGAACGAGCCCCCAAAAATTTTGTAACGTGCAACCACGGGGTTGGTGTTACATGAAGGTCACGACGATGATTTACTGCCGATGACTCCGCTGTTTTGCCCCCTAGTTTTTTGGCCACGCTTTCGCGTCGAAGCCGGGGATACGTAGGGCAGATCGCAATATATTAATCGTGGCGCGGCGATGAGAGAGGCAACTGCTTTGTTATCCTCTAGGAGGTAGTAGGGGCAGGATAGTCCTCGGCCTCCAAGCTACCTCGCTAGCCCACCGCGCTTCATTATATATAATTATCCGATTTTTACGGTTCCAATTTCATTTTAAATGTTTAAATTTGCTTTTTATTCCTATTATTTTATTGTTTATAAATTGTTTAAATTATGAAAATATTATTTTTAACCGTATAACTCATTATATGGTGCCAACTCTAATTTAGAGGATTAGCGTGTGTCCGAGCTTGTGCCTGAGAAAAGGGTCAGAGTTTAGGTATTGTGTGTATGCGTATGCGCATGTGTATGCATGTGTGTATGTATATATATCTATATATATATATATATATATATATATATATATATATAAGAACGAAATTTGTTTTACTTTTAGATAGATGCAACGAAATTAATAAATGCATTTTAATAAATTGTTACTATTTTTTCTTATATTGTATGTTATTCTCTTTCTTTTCATATGTTTTACGTTAACATATCTTTTTTCTTTCAAAAGATGCATGATCTTGATACTAAAACTTTAAGTTTCAACACTTGAAATTTCAAACTTAGACGACTTTTAGTATTCGATAAATAAATTTTTATAACTTCTACATATTTTTCTCTTACTCTACTGATCTTAAGCTTTAATTTATTGTTTATCTGAATAATTTATCTATTCTTTTTCGGGAGATATTTGATTTTGAAGCAGCGGTTTTTCTCAATTTTCAAAGTAATGTCAGATGTAACAATTTTTTTAAAAATGAATCGCATAACTTTGTAACTTTTTCCATTGATTTGTTATTTAATATAACCTATTCTTACATTTAAGCTACTTTTCATTAATTTATCAAGTATCATTGATAAGCTACATGATTTTAAAATCAAATTCTTTAAATTGTTTAACAAAATTTGCATTTCTTTTGACTATTTATTATTAATAAATGTGCTATAATTATAAGCCTATATATGTTTTTTATTCTACTGTCTTTGCCCTCAATTTTGACCTTTTTTTTTAATATATCTTTTACCTATTAAAAATTATATAACTTTCAAGAAATCTGTTTAGGTCAAAAAAAATCAAATTTTCTTGCTGAATTACATTTTTCAAAATAATTTAGCAATTTTTATTACATCTCAATAGTTTTCTTTTATTCTCTATGATTTTACCTTTAATTTGATCACTTGCTCATTCATTTATCTCTAGTCGTTCAAGAAATTTATTTAATTCAAGTATTATAAATTAAGAAAATCGCGTTTATATCCCACTATGCGCCGTACACTCCGGCCAAAAAATTTTTTTCTTTCTAAATCGTCGCTGGACGCGACACTAATTTAGTAATGGAAAAAGTAGAAAATATTGCATTAAACAAGTTGAATTTTGAACCAATTATCTATAAAAGATATGTCGATGACATCTTTATAATTGTGCCAGAAAGGTGTGTAGATGAACAATTGGATATTTTTAATTCCATCCTTGATAGAATTAAATATATAAATTGGTATATTTAAATATACGTTCGTTTAAAGAGACATTTGCTAAGAAAACATAAAAAGGAATTTGAAGATTAAGAAATGCTAAACAATAATTGCAATCATGAAGGAAGTAGAGCACTTATGATGTGTTAGTATTAGGAATAATTTATTAAATATTCGAGAAAGAACTAATCAATTTATTGAATGCTTCAATAATTATTACAACAAAAGTTTATCAAGGATGACCTCCGAATCCCGAGGAAAACATAGGCGGCAGAAAAAGTAATTTTCCCATCATCTTCAGACATTCACTGTCTATATAATTACTTATCTCATATGCGAAAAGAAAATTATAAGAACTTCGTAAAAGGTTTCGACGAGGCTATCTATTTAAATCTTTTAAAAGCCACGTTAACCTCCCTGCAAGTTTTAACAGACGTAGACCCGATGACGTCGAAAGAATTTTCTTGTCACAATATGAAAATAGACAGTGCGTTATAAAACATAGTTCGGATTACAAGAATTTACTGAATCAGATACAAAAAAATAGCTAATTTTTGGCTTATGAAATTAAGCTTCTGGTACCATTTGATATGCAAATACGTATTCAAAAGCTAGTGGATTTTAGACCAAACTTGCATATTTTATAAATATTTATATATCATTTATATAAATATTTATAAAAGTTTATAAGAAAAGTCTTGTCAAAAGTCTAACGATGGCTCGATCGCTAGAGCGAAGGACTAGTAACTTGGTGATCCAAGTTCAATTCCCGGTCTCGGCCGATTGACACAAGCACCGCTGTAATAATTTATATGTGCTTTGTTTACAAACGCATCGTAGACCTCCGTCGCTGATTAGCACCGGTATTTGCAAGCATAAATAAAGCGACTTTAAGAACATAAAAAAAGTTTTGTTTTGTATTTTTTTTCATCAGTTTCTACCGTCCGAACCCGAAACTCGTTGTGGAATTCTACGATAGACACCTGAACATTGTTTTCCACCATGCGAACACGAAGCTCCTCGTGGAAGTCTTCTATAAACATTTGGATGTCTATTCCGCCGTCCGAACACAAACTTTCCTGTCAAAGTCTTCTATAGACTTCTGGATATCGATATAATTGTTCAAACACGAAACTTCCGATAGAAATCATCGATAGGCACTTGGATATCGGTTTTTACCCTTCGAATATGAAGCTCCTCTCGTGGAAGTCACTGATAGAAAAGTCGCAATTTACATTATTTTAATTTCTTTAGCTCTTGAATATCAAGGAGCGCGGTCGCGCTCTGAAGGCAAGTATGTGTATTACAGCCTTCGGTCGACCATGCTATATATATATATATATATATATATATATATATATATATATATATATATATATATACTTTGATATTGGGTTACGAGATTCTCAAATAATTATTGTGTCAATATTAAACCATTATATTACTTCTAATTATACTTTATAGAAAGATATTTCATCATATTACGATTGAAAAAAAGTTTTATGTAAAAAACTTATTGTGTCTAAAAAGTTATTGTGCAGTGAATTACTTTGATCCGTTGTCATTATCTTGCAATATGTCCGACATTAAATAACTAAAGTATATCTATTCTGCGTTTGGAAATTAGGTTAGAGAATTGTATACAGTTTAATCAAATACCAATGAAGATAGACGTTTATACAAGACTCTTCTTATGAGCGTGTATGTCATTAAAAAGTGCGGTTTGTCTTAATCTGTAGGAAGGCGCTAAAATTAAAATTTGATGGATAAATATCAGCTGTAAATTAGGTTTTGTCAGCAGCCAGGCACGTTATTGGGTGTTGTTATTTATTCGTATAGAGAATGTAAGAATAAATTTAATTTTCCTTATAATTGGATTCATAAATAATTAGTAATAGAAATATATATTAATTTAATTCTAATATAAAAAATTCTAGAAAAGAAACTGATAAATACAAAATTAATAAAATTAAATCTTTTAAATTTATTAATTAACATTAACGCAAAATCAATCATGAAATTTATTAAACAATAATCACTGCACTTAAGATATGTTTATTAAAATATATAACAGAGGCAAATGTATATAATAATTCAACAATCTTTATTCACAACAATCATGTTTATTTTGTATTGGGTAAGTGGTCTTTGTAAATATATTTTAGGTTTATTAATTTTTGTTCAGACAAAAATATATTTATGACAATATTATACACCTAAGGTACGTACCGTACACATATATATTTTACAAATGTCAGCTTTTATCCAATGCAATGTAAAAAATTAATTTATTCTAACTAAATATTATTGTTGTTTTCGTTGAGAAATTCTATAAAATCAGTATTAAAAACATATGAACCCTTTAACGCCCAACTTGACCATTTTTCGACAATATTTTCAGTGGTGTGTAACAGTAACTTAAAATGGTTCAAGAAATTCTTGAGATACCATTTTTAACGTAAAATTATATGTACTTTCAGAATACGGTATTAAAATTATCGAATAATTTAACAATAAAAAGTTTTAAACAATTTTTTGCAAAAAAACGTGAATTTTTGAAAAAAAAATTCGTCTAACCCAATTTGTCGAATGGAAAGAGGGTTCGCTCGCACGCCCAACACGTATATATTTGGTCAATGGCATGTATACTTTATTGTAAAACAGTTGCAATACCGAAATTAAAAATGGCGGCCATCCAAACAACCCTTTTTCCACCAAACTTATCAAGAAAGGTTCGTGATTTTTTTTCTCGATCAGGATCGACTTAACGAAAAATATTTATAGAACAAAAAGTTGTTAGAATTTATCAGAGAAGTCGTGTGAATTTTTTCAGACTTTTCAGAGCGACTTTTGGATTTTTGGATATGGCCATTTTTTAATAAATCCAAAAATCGCTCCGAATTCTGAAAAAATTCACAAGTATTCATTGATTAATTCTAAGCACTTTTTGTCCTATAACTTTTTTCTAGAGTTGGTCTTTATTGAATTAAAAATTGTTGAACGTTCTTAGCCGCTATTGAATGTAACGTTGCCCGGATTTTACCACGTGGAGGTGAACCTTCATTGAAAACTATTTTCTGGAGAAAAATTTATTTTCTCCAATATAACATAAATTTTTAAAAATTTCCTAGATTTACTCTCATACCTTAAATCGATTTACTCAGAATATATTGACCGCATCTATTTCGAACTCATTCAGTTAGATGTAATCTAATTTGAAAGTGAATTTAAAAAAATATGCATAGCTAAAATTTTTAAACATTCATAATTTTATTGTTGAAATAATTGTACATGCCCGTCTCTAAACTGAAATCGATGTTGATAAAACTATTTTAATTTGATATTCTCATCTATAAAATCTACTTTTGAAAATTATGTGACTATTAAATCAGAAGTTATCAAATAGTTTCAAAATATATATATATATATATATATATATATATATTGTATCTTGCGGCCCACGCTGCACTTCCAATTCCCGCAGGAATAGAAAAATGAACGTTATAAGTGATTGGTTTAACGAATTAAAAAAATTTATAGATATTTCATCTTTGAATATCGCATGTGTTCTTCATACTATTCTCTCAAAAATTTATTTCTCACTTTCTTCAGAATACGAATCCCAAAGTTGGATATGAATTTTCAACTGAGCTGACCTGATATTAATAGTTTAAAAGGACTACTTTGAGTTGATAGTCGTTATTCAAGATGCCACCTACTCAATGCAGGTGAAATTGACTGCTAAGACCGTTAACTAAATTTATTGATGAAAGTAACATCATTGTCAATAAAAAACATAGCCTATGACGTTCCCAAGACAATATCGAATCTAGTATTATATATATATATATATATATATATATATATATATATATATATATATATAAATACGAGGTCAGACAGTTAAGTAATGCGACCGATTTTATTTCTCGATCTCTGGTAACACTGCGAAACTGTAACTCCGCCAACATAATAGTAGATCCCTACTCTTTCGATTGACACCTTGGAGCCTCTTGCACGATCATTTCTTCGCCAGCCGTTTAGTGTTTTGTTAGTTAGTAAGTAATGCATATCATGAAAATGGAACAGAGAAATTTAGAGCATCGGTGCGTGATAAAGTTTTGTGCGAAACTCAGCGAAACCGCGACAGAAACTTCTGAAAAAGTGCATAAAGTGTATGGTAGTGATGTGCTGTGTTGTAATCAGGCCGGCGCTAAAATACCAACTGTTTACGTCCATGTTCGTGTGCCGGGGTAACGTATCCCTCATCTTTAGTGAATGGAGCATGTATGGGGGATGCGGCTAAAATACAGCAATGGTCTCTCAGGATAAGATCAAACGAGCTTTTGGTCTAACGGGCTTGGTGCACCCGGGAGTTACCGATGCTGCGAGTGGGAAATTGACGCTTGCTTCCTAATTACCGCAAACCTATTACAAGTGGTTCAGCGACCACCGACAGTCATATCGTTGGAACGTTCTGCTTTAATGGGCCGGGGTTTGGCTTTACCGCCTGGCCGAGAGAAGGAATTACTCTATAAAAAACCCCTAATCCTTAATTATATGGCAGTTGCGATAGGAGATGCATGGCTCCAGGTAGAAGAAGGGAACCACTACAACTGCCAGTGGAATTTCATATCGCCCGTTTTAATAAATCTTTGTCCATCGAACGGGATGCTGCAAAGTGACCTCAGTAGGTAGACGTACGTCAAAAATGAACAAAAATAAAAAGGAGAAAAAAGTAGAAGAGGACAAGGAGAGAGATAGGGAAGCTAGGGATTTCAGGAAGCCCACTAGGGCTCGGACTACAGAGAGTGAGCTATCCAAAATTGAACTTGGGAACAACAAAAAGACGCCGCAGGTTAGGCTCACCAAAGCAGGTGATGCCAAAGCATGGCAATTGGCAACCTTGGCAATTTACGATCAAAATGATGAACTGGCCTCAACAAGGGAAGAATTCTCTGAATTCTTCAAGCCCCGCTTCAAAACGGGTGAAAGGAGCGACACAACCACAAATTGGGTGGTAGAGGTATCCCCTGAAGTCAGGGGTAAACTGCTACAACGCAAGAGGGTCTACGTTGAGTGGCTCTCCTGCAGAGTACAGGATTACCTCCGCGTCACGAGATGCTACAAGTGCCAAGGATATGGGCACGTAGCAAAGCATTGCAAAATCAGCACCGAAGTGCGTCAATTGCAAAAAGGCCAAAAGGCCAAGTAACCACGGCTCAATGGACAATAAGTGTCCTGCGTACAAAGCTGCCATAGAAAGATTAGTGAACTCCCCGGACTATGGCCAGTAATGCACGAAATAATCGAAGTGGACCTATCATGCGCTTCGCGCAGCTAAATGCCAGACGAGCACGCAGGGTCACTCCAGCGATAACATCAAAATATATGGAAAGAGGAGTAGACATCCTGCTTCTCCAGGAGCCATACCAGCGTACTGGCCGAATAGAGCGATTCGGGCTGCGCACACGGATGGTATATGTTGACGGGCAAATCCCCTGGGCGGCTATAGCAGTCCTCAACCCCGAGGCGACAGTGCTAAAATTAACGCACTTAACAAACACACACTTTGCTGTAGCGGAAGTTAGGTTGCGTTTTTTAACGATGTATGTGGTCAGTGGATACTTCCAACTGAGCCACGAAATAAGGGTACACCTTACTCACTTGAGTAAGGTGCTGCATGCACTTCGAGGGAGAATGGTGCTAATAGATGCTGATTCCAATCCGGACGGCGCGCGCGGAGCTAGGGAAGAGAGAGAGAGAGAGAGAGAGAGAGAGAGAGAGAGAGAGAAAAGGGTCTGCCACTTACAGCGAGTCGAAGGTGCGCTCGTTGACCCCGCAGCACGTCCTCGTTCAGCAGCAGCACCTTTCTTCAGCGGGAGAGGCGGCGACTTCGCAGTACGGAAACCCCGGGATGGGGCGGTTATTCCGTGGAGACGGGGTCGGGCGACACGTTCGTCCGCTCGGACTCGTCCTCAGCGCGTGTGCACTACACGCACACACAATACCGTGGCATAAACACGCGCGTCCGGTCGTGTACACTCCCCGAAGAAGAGGTACGTAGCGAGGGGGAACACGTAGAGCACGAGGCGTGTTTCCGTAGACGATGAACCAAGACACCGAAAGCAAAAACAAAGCGCGTGGAGCGAAAAAGTCAATCCTAGCTCTCCTATTTTCTCTCTCTCTTCGCGCGCGCGGCCGTCTCTCCCCACTCCCCGCTCTGTCTCTCTCACTTACCTCTCCGCCGGTGTAGTTGTGCGTCGGCCTGTAACATATAAACATCTATACATCGGAATATACATACACAAATTTACAGGCTACGGCTAGAGAGAGAGCAACGGGACGTGGGAAAGCAAGCGCACGCAGTGCTTGCGTTCCCCGTCACACGCCCCCTTCCAGACGCTGGTAGCCGAAGCGTGACAGCTCGACCCAACATCTCTCTCTCGGATCGACCATCGTGTCAGGATGAGGAACTGGGGTGGCTGCGGTCTACCGCTGGGGATCACCGGAATGAGGAAGGACGGGTAAAGAAATCCCTTCCCTAGACGCAGTTGTTTTTGGAGGGCCGGATTCGCCGGCATACCGTCGACGAATTCGGAAGTTAATCGGCCCGTTGATGGGCGCGGGCTTGGGCCCGAGTGCGGCGGGGGGATTGGTCCCGCGGCGGGGTTGAGCGTCCGCTCTTCCTGGGGCGACCTACTTTTCGCCTAACCAGGCGCGTGGCGTTATGACAGGCGGCTTCACTGTTATTGGGCTCCGCAGGGGCTCGCGCTTGGGTTCTTCGACAGGTTACGATTCGCGTCCTACGCGGTCTCCCTAATCTACGCGGTGCGATATCGGTGTTAGATCGCGTGGCATTGCCCGCGGGGGTATCACTTCGCACGCTCGTATCGGAATTACAATGAGGCGCGTCGTCGGGGCGCCGTACGCTCACCAGTGCTGTTACAATGCGGATTCGCTCGATCGCCTTGACATTACAATTCGACGCATAGCAGTCACGCTCTTCGCCCGAAGGCTCTTCCGTGTCGGAACTGCTATCATCTTCGGGGTCGTGATCTCGATGGTAGGGCTTCAGGTCGGCGACGTGATGCTTACCAGCATCTCTTCCCGTAGAGTCGATCAGTCGATAAACATTCGTGCCGTGTTTCTCCATGATGGTAAAGGGCCCTTCGAATTTCGGGGCCAGCTTGGCGCTGACGCCCTGTATGCCTGACGAGAGGATGCGATTACGCCGCCATACGCGATCGCCAATCGCGTAATGCACGTCGCGACGTCTCGCATTAGAATAGCGAGCTTGCTTTGCCTGCGCTTTCTGCGAGTGTTCCGCTGCCTTTAAATGGAGATCAGATAATTTCTCCATGCGCTCTTTCCAATGTTGTAGAGCAGCCTCTTCTTGCGCAATCTGTGCGCGCTGTTCCTCCTGGCGACGATGTGTGCCAGGGGCTGAGGGGTGACGATCCGTGTTAAGGAAGGCCGGACTTACGCCAATGGACTCTTGTACGGATGTATTGTACGCGAACATCAGCTCGGCGATGTGCGCATCCCAAGTACTGTGAGACTCCTCAATGAAGTCGATTATCGCGGTCTTCAGAGTCCTATTAACCCTCTCTACCGGATTGGCTTGAGCGTGATAAGGAGGTATCGTGGAATGCTCCACCCCACGCTCCACAAGGAATTTCTCAATGATTTTATTACGAAATTCGGTGCCATTGTCCGATAGGAATACTTCGGGCGTACCAAAGCGTAAAAATACGCGATCTTTCAACTCGCGGCGAATCGTTTGCGCATTCGCCTTTCTGATGGGAATACATTCTACCCAGCGAGTGAATAGATCCATGAAGACGAGCAAATACTCGTATCCCCGGGTAGATCGCGGAAATGGACCCATCACATCTCCAGCTACTATTTCCCAAGGGCGGGTGACCGTTCGATGGCCCATCAGGCCAGCTGGTGCAGTCTGCTGTACCTTACATTGTTGGCACACGGTGCAGTCACGGACAAATTGTGTCACATCTTTGTGCATTGATGGCCAATAGTATGATCGTGCAATACGGTCATACGTTTTATGGCGTCCGAAATGACCAGCTGTGAGCTCCTCATGACATTCATGAAGAACGGTACGACGATCTTCTTTAGGCACGACTAACTTCCACACATCCTGGTCATCTACTACATCTTCGACGGCAGGATCGGGACGGTAGTAGTATAATCGCTGCCCAACGACTTTCCACCATGGGAGGTCGGTCGGGTCGCTCACCACTTTCTTACGAAGGCGCAAATACCAGGGATCTTGCACATCGGTGATGCCGAGGGAGGCGACTTCGCAGGTCGGCTTGTCTTCGTACAAACGAAAGTGGGCGTCTGGTACGCAATTCAAGATACCTTTCCGATGGATCACTTCGTAGTCATATCTCTGAAATTCCAAGGCCAACGGGCGAGTCTGCCCGTGGGGTTGCGCAATGAGTGCAGCCAACGAAGGCTGCTGTGACCGGTTATCACCTGGAAGTGATAGCCCTCGACGTACGGGTGGAATTTACGCACAGCCCATAGCACGGCGAGGCACTCACGTTCGATGACCGAATAATTACGCTCAGCCGAAGTCATCCTGGGACTAGCGTAGGAGAGCACGCGCTCCACGCCATCAACTGCTTGCGTGAGCACGGCGCCTAGTCCCGAGTGGCTGGCGTCCGTCTGGATGACGAACGTTTCTCCAAAGGACGGTCGAGAAAGGACGGGTGCAGATGTTGTTCGGAGGCTTGCTGTTGCTCTTCTCTCCAATGGTACTTGATGTTCTTCTTGGTTAATCGGGTGAGAGGCTCAGTAAGCGTAGCGAAGTTCTCTAAGAACTTGCGATACCAGGACGCAAGGCCTAAAAACCTACGGAGCTGCTTCAGGTTCTTTGGTGCGGTGTAAGTCAAGATTGGTGCAATCTTATCCGGATCGGGTCGAGAACCGTCACGATCCACGAAGACGCCGAGGAACCGTACCTCTGCGAGTCCGAATTTACTCTTCTGCCTATTGATGGTCAAGCCGGCATCGGAAATCCGTCGCAGGATATGTTCGAGCCACCTGAGGTGCTCGTCAAAGCTCTCTGTAGCGATGATCACATCATCGAGTTAGGCGAAGGCCACCGCCTCCATTTCAGGGCCGATCAGCTTGTCGCTTAACTGCTGAAAGGTGGCGGGGCCACCGGCGACACCATATGGCATACGGGTCCATTCGAATAACCCCATGCCTTGGAACCGTGAAGGCAGAGAGGTGTCGCGATTCCTCACGAAGAGGGACCTGATGGTAGGCGCTGCTGAGGTCCAGTGTGGAGATGTATCGCGCATTTCTCAGTTTCCGTAAGATTACGTCCATATAAGGAAGCGGGTACGCGCTGACCTTGGACACGGAATTCAATTTGCGATAGTCCACACAGAATCGGTAGCTCCCATCGCTCTTGCAAACCATCACGACGGGGCTAGACCATTCGCTGGTTGACCTGCGAATTACGCCCTGATCAAGCATCTTGCGAACTTGCGCATGCATTTCCAGCTCTATCTTCTGAGAGACCGGATAATAACGCTGCTTAATCGGCTTAGCATCGCCGACATCGATCACGTGGTCGGTCAGATGCGTGCAGCCAAGAGGCTGATCAGCCGGAGGCAGCATCCGGTCGAGGAGTTCCTCGAGAGCTCGACGTTGACTATCGTCAATATCGGCCAAGCCTATAGAGGCAAACGAATACGCAGAGGTAACTGAGACGGTGCAGAGTTGTAACGGAACGAAATCCGCAGCACCCTCGATCGATATGGTGTTGTCGCGCGGGTGGATGACCGCATTGAAGGCGCGGTAGAAATCTGCACCGAGCAAACAATCATTTTCCAAGTCTGGATTTATGATGACGTCTAGCTCCATTTCTCGGTCTGCTATGGCAAACGGAAGGGCCACCTGGCCTATTATCGGCTCAATTTTTCACGTGGCGGGTCGAGCGCCAGATCCAGGAAAGGGTCGAACTAGACGACCGAGGGCAGATGCAATCTGCCGGCCGATTGCTCCGAGAGCTGTACGAGCAGCCCCTGCATCAAGCAGTGCATGAATGCGAAACTCGCCTATGCCTACCTGTACCCACCATCGTGAATACCGATCGGGGTCGACACTTGTGGCTGAGTCAGCGGAGTCACGGTCGTGATGCTCGTCCTTTACAGACAGGAGGGGGCAAACATCATTACCCTGTGTCCTCGCAGCTGCATGCTGATCTTCAGAGGTCTCACGGAGCGTAGGGGCGAGTTGGACCTCAGTTACTTGCCCTTTTTCGCATTTCCCGAACACTCGGGACAGCTGCGCAAGGTGTGGCCAGGCCAAGTACAGCCCCAGCACAAGAACCGCGGATCAGGACCTGCTGTCCGACCTTTGTTGTTGTCACTGACAGGCTCGCGCACCAGCTTTCCTTTGAAGGAGGGCTTCCTCTCCGACTTAGGTGAGGTCGACGCTCTGGTCTTTCCTGTACGCAGCGACCTCGGGCGTGAGTCGCGACCGCTCCTCTTCGGGATAAGGGCTGCGACGCCTGGCGCCTCTAAATCAGGTGAGGTGGCTCTAAAGCCAGCCTCTTGCAAAACTTCTATCACCAAAGCTTTGAAGTTGGGCGGCTTCACGTCCACGGCCGCGATCCTTGGTTTCGAGCGCGTTCGAGACGTGTCTGCTGCACGGAAGGCCTCTTCGGGCATTATGCAGTCCTCGGGTAACGGCGGGGGCTTATAATTTCGCGCCGCATCGAGGACGCATTCAGCTTCTCAAGCAAGCTCGATTAGCCGATTGACGCTTGTAATCTTCTCCCGCAGAACTAACTTCTGTATCTCCGGGAGCAGATTACGGTAGATAAGGGCGAGTTGTTTGTCGTCCGACCATGGTTCTTCGAACCGATTGAGAATCGTTAACAAACAAAACACGTAGTCGCGTGTTGGCTCGCGTTTCGCCTGCGTACGCCGTTGCGCTTCGCTGATTAGCTCAGCTTGGAAGCGTCGATCGACGCCGTAGCAGCTCCGGGCTGCGTGGCAGAACTCTTGCCACGTGGTCCAGTCTTTTCGGGATAGACGGTACCAATGCAGGGCGACACCGTCGAGGAGCTCCGTCATGGCATTGAGCATGCCCTCGTCCGTGAGCGGTGTCAACCTGCGACATTCCGCGATCCTCTGCAGAAATTCTTCTACGCTTTTCCCCTTGGCACCATTGAATCTAATTTTCCATTGGCGCACGGTCTTACCAATATCCGTGCGCTGGGCCAAGGTGCTTGACAGCGTCGATCGCGTTATATTCGCGGGCGAGCTCATCACATCTCGATCCATGTGATGCCCCCCCCTTCCAGGCCCTTGATACCGAGGGTGGCAAGGAGCCGAAAACGTAGGCTCGTCGGTCGATCCTACAAACCTATTACTGTTGAGGTTTTTGTCACTTTCCAAGTATTGCAGACCGTACGTGTCTTGGAAAGTGACACGGTCGCGTCGCGCCGATTTCTGCAGCTGTTGCTGAATGCTAGCTAGCGTAGCGTACATGTCACTTTGTCTCTGCTGCAAATCTTGGACAGTGCAGTTTTGGTGTTGCATCCAAGTTTGCAGCATATTTTGCAGGCTATGTAATCCCTGACGAAGGTTTCCATTGTTTTCGAGGTCAGTAGGTTGAGGCTCGACTGTTGTATTCGTCGTATGAGATGCGACTTGCGCCTGACGTGTGATGTCATTCGTGACACATACGCTCGTGGTGGCTGCCTGAATCGGCGATTCGTTGGCAGTGCTCCATGCGAGCGGTTCATGCCTGTTTATCTCAGCCAAATTGAAGTCGATCAGATTTTGTATTTGGTGATCGACAGCTGCTGTGCTATTTCTTTGGTCTGTGCTCAGATGAACTTCCCGAGCCTGCTGTATGTCAGCTGATTCATCCGCTTGTTCGGCGTACGTCGCTTCCATTCGATCCAAAATATAAGTCTTTGTTGCGTCGCGCATTGTCGAGGTGACGATTATCTTTAATAGATTTTTATCTCTGCGCGCGCGTGTTTTTATAATATCATTGTCACTCTGGCATTCCACAAAGTCTCCTGGGCTATAATTTCCTGCCAGTCTGCGGTATAGCCTGGCAGCCCTTTGAAATGGGGAACCCTCATTTTTTAATTCTAGTTCCGTTGTAATTATGTTTGTTTCTTCCTCACATAGGCTTTGAAGCCAGTCGTTAAAGTCGTTTGGCGGGTTTGCCATCTTTTATTTCTTCAGTTGAAAATTAGAAGAAGACAAACGAACAAATGGGAAAAGAAAAAAAAATACACCGTGAGAAAAATAGAACGTTACAGCCAAAACTTTTTGGCAAATGATTAAAAGCCGGCAATCTCAAGAGATAGTGGAGTGCGAGGGCGAAAACGCAAAAATTAGGGGCGACTGACGCAAAAAACCAGAAAATATAAGCGAGAAAAAAAAATTCAACAATTTTCAAAAATTTTCACAAAAATTTACCAAAAATTTTCCCAAAATTCTTATTTTGGCTTTCGGATTCTCGATTTTCCAAAAAAAATTATGTTGAAATTGTAATAGTTTTTACTTTTTGTATTTTTCAAGAAATGTAAAAAAATAAAAAAATACAAAAAAATATATATATATAGTTTATTTTTAGTTTTTACAAAAAAAGCACAAAAATACAAAAAAAAATATAGTTTATTTTTAGTCCTTTTATAACTTCTAAAAAATTTTTATTTTTCAGTTTTAAAAAAAAAAATTTTATTTTTTAGTTTTCAAATAAAAAAAAATTTTTATTTTTCAGTTTTCGAAAAAAAATAAAAAAAAATTTTATTTTTTATTTTTCAAAAAAAAAAAAAAAATTATTTTTTTAGTCTTCAAAAAGAAAAATAATTTTTATTTTTCAGTTCTCAAAAAAAAAAAAAAATTTTCCAAAAATTTTTAAATATTTTCCGATTTTTCAAAAAAATTTTATTTTGCACCTTTAAAGAAAACAAATTTTGTTTTTGTATTTTTGAAAGAAGGGGAAAAAAATTTATACTGCAAAAATATTAAAGATATAACAATATCAAAATGAAGATCAGAAAGCGAAAAACATAAAGGGAACAATCAATTTTGATCAAATTAAATTGAGAGCAAAGAAAAATTTGCGTTAGTCGCATGTACACTGTTTGTACAGTATAGAGTGGCGGTGGTGTGTGTATGTGAATATACACAGATCGCTGACTTCGCTATTTTAGTCGACTATGTATAAAGAAGAGAAATTTTAATTATATTTAATTTACACTAAATGTTCCTTATGCCTGTAACGGCGAAAATTTATTATTATATTATAATGGCGAATGTAAATCTATTTATATCAGTTATATTTTCATATTACGCTATCTTAAAAATTAATTATTGATTAATTTTAGTTTAGCTTAGATGGAATTCACATATTTAATTTAAGTTAAATTTTAAAGCTACATCCAATTAATATATATATATATCAGTATTATATAAATTAATGTATATGTGTGTATTTAACTTAAAATTAGTTTTGCTTGAAAAACTGCACAAATATTATATTACCCTATTCGGTATTATATTTCATTTGTGCTGCTTTTCAGCCGCTTTTGCCGAATTGCCGTTGGCCTTGGCCGACTTCGAGAGTGTTTACATCTAGGAACTCGCAACGTAAACACTCGCGATGTGCAGTGCGTTCCCACTGTGTAATATCACAATTTTCGATATTATAAAATTATTAAATTATTTCTGCGCATCCACGTCACTTGCGAACATTCGCCGGGGCACTGAATATAATACAATATATTATGACATATATATTATAAAATATATATATGCAATAAAATATACAATAAAATATATAATGGCATATATAATCAAATATGCATAAATGTATATATATTCTTATATCAAGTCGTGCGATCCCGAGATCGCGTTGGGCGCCATGTAACGGTGCGCGTGTCCGCCTCGAACACGAGGACGGCGGGCACGGCCGTTGCAAAAGGTGTGCCCGGCTGGGCTTAGCCTCGAATGAATTCGGCAAAGGAGAGGGGCGGTTCGCGAACGGCGAAGACTCGCATGCAGGATTTGCTCGGTTTACGGAAGAAGAAGACAGCAGAATTAAAATTGAATCGGATTTAATATTTCACTAGCTTACACTACGTATGCGCGAAGGCGCGTCGAGCGCAGACCGAGGGTCGCCGAGGCGACGGCGCGCGCGGAGCTAGGGAAGAGAGAGAGAGAAAGAGAAAAGGAGCTGCCACTTACAGCGAGTCGAAGGTGCGCTCGTTGACCCCGTAGCACGTCCTCGTTCAGCAGCAGCACCTTTCTTCACTGGGAGAGGCGGCGACTTCGCAGTCCGGAAACCCCGGGATGGGGCGGTTATTCCGCGGAGACGGGGTCGGGCGACACGTTCGTCGGCTCGGACTCGTCCTCAGCGCGTGTGCACTACACGCACACACAATGCCGTGGCACAAACACGCGCGTCCGGTCGTGTACACTCCCCGAAGAAGAGGTACGTAGCGAGGGGGAACACGTGGAGCACGAGGCGTGTTCCCGTAGCACACCGAAAGCAAAAACAAAGTGCGTGGAGCGAAAAGCCGGCTAAACGCGTGTCAATCCTAGCTCTCCTATTTTCTCTCTCTTCGCGCGCGCGGCCGTCTCTCCCCACTCCCCGCTCTCTCTCTCTCTCTCTCTCTCTCACTTACCTCTCCGCCGGTGTAGTTGTGCGTCGGCCTGTAACATATAAACATCTATACATCGGAATATATATACACAAATTTACAGGCTACGGCTAGAGAGAGAGAGCAACGGGACGTGGGAAAGCAAGCGCACGCAGTGCTTGCATTTCCCGTCACAATATATATATATATATATATATATATATATATATATATATATATAGATAAATATCTGATTTGAAAAACTTTTTACGTTTATTTAAATGGAATGAAATGAAAAAACTGATTTTTACAAAAAAATTATTGAAATAAATGGCAAAAAAAATTCCCGCCGACCGATAAATGGTCTGAGAAACGCTCGTCATTTATATAAAAGAGACTTCAAGATATTATCATTTTGAAATTAATAAATATTTTTTTATTGATCTTACAGTCCAATCAATTCAATCTAAAAATAAAATAAAAATAAAATAAAAAATAAAAATAAAAATAAAAAATAAATAAATAAATAAAATAAAGATTTAAAATCAAAATTAAATTAAAAATTAAATTAAAATTATAATGGCAGTCAGACTGTCCTTGTAATTTTGAGGAGTCTGATGAGGAGTCCCTGATGAGGAACCGTAGCGAGCTCGACACGTTGGACAAGTCTTCAATTAGGAAAGGGTGTTGGGGACAGTCAGACTGATCTTTACTAACAAAGAATTTTTTCAGCTAATATTTTATTTTCAGATTAGTCTACGGGGGTGAATGTAAACAAGGACAGTCTGACTGTCATTATAATTTTAATTTAATTTTTAATTTAATTTTTATTTTTAATTTTTATTTTTTTATTTTTTTATTTTTATTTTATTTTTAGATTTAATTGATTGGACTGTAAGACCAATAAAAAAATATTTATTAATTTGTATATGGGCAGTCGACAAACGTACAATTCAATTATTATCATTTTGGCCAAAGATACCAACGAAACAAGTAATCTTCCAGAGTCTTGCCCTCTATTATAGTAACATTCTGCGCTCAAAACTATCCGAGGCTGCAACCCTTAAAATATAATAATCAACCAGCACCTAGGAAAGAACACAGAAAGTGAAAATGCGCTGAATCTCAACATCACTAGTAGCGATGCTGATGCAGATGTATAAGATTAAAAAGATAATAAGAAGAAGGATATAGTGCATCCAAGCAGAGATAGAAGTATACATTGCACAGGAAGACTCGACTCGAAGGCATCAGGTATCCCATCACCATTCAACATATCAAGATCTGTATACCACCTTCAGCGACGTGCCCAGAGCAGATAAACTTACTGCTCGTCAGTTACCATTAAGATAAAAAAATTTAAATAATATTTTAATATTTTTAGTCAGTATAGTTTAGTATTTACTTTATCATAATTTAAATAATATGGCTTTTTTAATTTTCTAAAAATGACTAAAAAAGTTTCTTGCAAATTGAAACAAAATTGTATATTATTGATTGCTAATAAACATAAGTTTTCAGCCAAACCTACCTTTCTTTTGTATTTTACTGTTTTGAAAAGGTTTTTTGAGATACTGCGCAAACTTCACACCTACAAATTCATTTATATAGTACTCCATTTTTGTTTACAAGTGTATAATACGGAACGTATTATCCAAACGCATTTATACACGAAGCAGTAATGTTTTGATAAGCAAATATGTTTCTAATAATCCAACTACTTGACAGTGCTTTGTTGCAAATGTATTGTGGACATTTTATAAATTGTATGTTATATTTGTGAGTTACATGAATTGTTCCTTATGGACAATTCTGTTTAATGAATTGTCATTTGTTGAACCACGTGTCTTCGAATACACTGGATATAATATCACATCTGCATCCAATAGTAAATGTTCATTATATTTCTAAAAGAAAATAGATGAACACTAGCCGCCTATGCAACCGCCCTTTCAGTAATTGCGTTGCTGGCTTGAACTAAGTAAACAACATTAACCGACGACATCCGTGTAGTTTTTTTCGAATCTGTAGAAAAATACACATAGAAAATTTTGTATTTTCCTCGCTTATTTTATCTGATTAATACCGTGGTCTTAGCTGTAACATGTGCGGGTAGGATAGTGATTACAAAATTAATTGTTTTATCGGTATTCTTGACGGAAAATTCTTGATGTTTATTTGGATTTTTCATAGGCCCAAAAAGTCTCGGTCAGTCGCAAAATTCAATAGAAATGGTTGAATGCGAAACACAGACAATTGAGTAACGGTAATTTATTTTTTACATATAGCAATTTATTTTTGACTTTATATTTATGTTACAGAATAATTATAAGTTTGTTTGTACATTAATTATTCATTAAATTAAATATTTTTCAGAATTCTATACTTTTATTTGTCAAATAGAAATTTTTTCTTTTACTGCGAATACATACTTATATATATGATATGAAGATTATAACATTAAACGATGCAAATAGTTGTAATTTTATTTTATTGATATAATTATAATTTATTTTAATTTATTGCTTTAGGTGATAACTACAAACATGTACGAGTTGGTCAATTATGTACACCTGTAGGTATGATCCATTTATCCGTATCTTATAGAACAAAAATGACAATTTCTCCTACACAAACTGATCGAGATTCAATTATGCTAAAAAGTGATCATTTTCATTCAGACTTAAGCCCGCGACACAGACATTATTGTGACAAGTAAATATAAATATATATCTTAATAATTATTAAAATCATAATTGCACTTTATCATTGCCTTTACTCAATGAAACTTTAATTTATAAATTGCAAATATTCCTGAAACTATTCTTTATGTATTTCTAATAGTACTGTTTCCATTAGTATTTTTTGATGGTAATAAGATAAAAAAAATTCTATTTATATAAAATAAGTGTATAATTACATGTATTGTCATAATTTAAACGTTTTATATAAAAGTTATTTACTTAGAAAGTAATGTGCATGTATGTTTTTATTATGAAACATATTGATTTTATAATATTTTAGCTATTTCAAACATTTTTCTAAAAATGTTACAAGGAGAGCAAATCACATAGGAATGACTAATTTGGACTAGGTTTGATAGAGAAACTATGATTACTTTAACAATGTCGCCTATAAGTGATGTCCTGTTTTTGTAAAAATAATTAATGTAGGCTACATACGAGAATTGATAAAATTAATTTTAAAAAAATTGATGTTTAATACGAAACTGGCGTTATTTCGTTATTTACCCATTGTTTACGTCCAGTTCGTAGCTAATTCCACTAAAAATAAAACTTGTATTAATGTTCACTATTGTAAACTAAACTAAGTTATATGTTTAGCAATCTTACCGACTGTATAAAATAATATATTTATAACTACATAATTGCTATCCGACTCTCCTTCTTTACGATAATCTCAATATTATCTGAAATAAAAAGACTACAATTAAAAAAAAAAAAAAAGCAAAAAGATCAAGATTTTAGTGTTGTTACAAAAGGATAATCTGCCTGCTTCCACCACCAAATTTACTGATTCTATATATCTTCTTCATCTAACGTCCCGAATTTTGTATGCTATAAACGTAATATATATATGATTATTCTACTTATCAACTGCTCTTTATGAGTTTTAGGAAATAGATAACATTAGCTACTGTGCCATTTTCACGTTTTAAAGATATGTTTATACTATCATTAGATATCCCTTAGTTTCTCAAAATTTTAATATTTCTTTCAGTTATTTTAAAGTCTATTGCTAAGCTCATAGTTGATAAATATAATTATATAATAGATTTCCTAGAATACATAAAAAGCAATTGATATATAAAATATTATAATTATCTAGTACTTTTCCAACAACAAAATTGCTAGATTTGTATCAGATATTTTCACTCATCATAGTTGGTCAAACTAATTCTGTTATTAAAGATAGTTGAAATTTCTATAATACAGTGAAAGATATATTGTTCCCAATGTAAAATAAATACACAAAGTTTAAATACATAGAGTTTTTCGACAATTATAATGAGATTCTTCCGAAAACAACAACGAAAATATACACACACACGTATATATATATATATATACGCGTGTGTGGGGGGGGGGGGTTAGAATACAATGTCCAGGTATCCCGGGACTACTCTTACTGGAAGTGTGCATGTTCGAATGATAGAATACGAATCTCTTCATAGAAGTCGTACCGGCATACATGGACATTGTTTCCCACTAGCTATACACGAAATTCCCCATAGAAGTCGTTCCAGAACACCTGGAAATCGCATTCTATGATCCGAACATGAAACTCCCCCTAGAAGTTGTCCCGACATACCTAAACATCGTTTCCTACCAACTAAACACGATAGTCCTAGTAGAAGTCGTTTAGAAAGACCTAGATATCGTATTTTACCGTCTCAACACGAATCTTCCCATAGAAGTAGATATCCTCATACCTGGATCTCGTTGTCCATCAAATAAATACAATATTCCCCGTAGAAATCGTCTTGAGGCAACGGAATATCGTAATCAACCGCCTGTACATGCCAATACAACATTACTCGGTAAAAACCGTATTTAAACTATGTATATATATTTTTTAAATAGAAGATAGATATTACCTTTTTATGCAGAAGTGACGATATATTTTATTTATATATACATAGTTTCGAGGTTGTTGGTAAAGAACCCTATTTTGCCATTATTTCTTTTGTTTGAGAGATTTCCACGTAAGAGAAAATAAAATTTACAAAAATCAAAAGATATCCATAAGGTGTGGGAGTAATGCCAGATTAACATGAAGAACAAAAAAGGTAATACCGACTAATGTCACACCTACTTTAGGATACGAATCCCAAAGTTGAATATGAACATTCGTTTAAGCTGGCCTGGTATTAATACTTTAAACGGACTACTTTGAATTGATGCTCGTGATTCAAGACGCCCCCTAGTGGCCGCTGGTGAAACTGACCACTAAAACTGTTATCTTAATTTATTGTTAAAAGTAAAATGATTTTCAAGAAAAAACGTAGTCTATGTCCTTCCCAAGATAATATAGAATCTATATGGCAAATTTCAAAACAATCGGTTCAGTAGTGTTTTCGGTTATGGCGTACAAACAAAAACACGCTTTGTCTTTATAAATTAGTATGAAGTATGATATGATATATATATATATATATATATATATATAT